>JBBPOM010001374.1:0-11408 GCA_038091455.1 Leccinum uliginosum | reverse complement strand
ACCAGGTGGCACGTTGATGGCAGTCGGGCTTCCTGCCGACGGGAAGCTTGATGCCTCAATCTTTTGGACGGTCATCAAGGTAGGACTCGATAGGAATCTTCACATGCTAGTTGGCAACCTCTGACGCGCATCACAGAACATCTCAATCAAAGGTTCCTATGTTGGAAATCGCCAGGACTCGATCGAGGCAATCGAAATCGCGGCTTCGGGGAAGATAAAGGTGGTATACGGACTGAAAGGCTTGAAAGATCTGCAACAGTAAGTTTGCAGTCGAGTCCATATTTCGCTGACGAGTGACGACCATCCCAGGGTATACACGGATCTCGAGAACGGGAAGGTGGCGGGAAGAATAGTTTTGGATTCGTCAAAGTAAACGACAATCCATTGCACGCGAAAGAAAACCGGGGCTCTTGTTTCAGGTCGTGTAAGTCAAGGCTCATGGATTGGCGAAGTCGGAAGTCATTGTACAATCGGACATTCTCACCGAGAAAACTCCATTCTCCCCATATTCTCCCTCCTGACCGTTCTTAGTCACTTGGCTCTGAATGTTCTAGTATAATACTCATTGAATAAGTATGAAGTCTGGGAAAGTGATGCGTGAAGTGCAGTTTAGGGAAAGGCGCATGTGACGGTTCCACTCCAGGCAGCAGTCCTAGTCTCACCAGAGAACCTGTCCAATACAATATTTGTTGTGTCAACGATCGTCCAGCTCGATATCAACCTGACCCATCGTTTGATCCCCGATCATTCGACTTTCACGATGACCCACTTCCGCGTCAACAGATTGAAAATGCTCCCAAAGATCAATGTCATCAGCGTGCAACTGAGAATGATGACGTTGTAGGGCATGGAAAAATCAGGTGTCGGAAGATCAACCAAAAGTGTTGGAGTGTACATCCGCTGTGGGATGGTCTGCCACATCACTGAAGTGTTTGTCAGTGCTCCGTCGCGATCTGTGACTGGGAAGAGAACGGCGGGGGGAAGGTCCCAGCCCCTCATGGCGTCCGGTGGATGTTCAGTATACTTTAGGAACGTCTTGCTGACATCAACTGAGATGCGGAGCATGCTTTTGGCTGGAATTGTCAACGTCGCTTGCAGTGTTGATGGCCCGTGGTGTCCATTAGAGAGCAGAAGCGGTGGGTGGTAGATTAAATCTGAGATCAAGTCGTCTGTTGCAGTATTGAATATAGAAGAGCCTCACAGATCATTAGAAAGACCTACCCCGAACAATACCATCTACGTCTATTCTCATCGTGTGCATCCACAGGGTAACGAGAGCGGGGAGTGTTTCGAGGTACCCGACTGTTATGGGGGAGTGGTTATCATTTGAGAGAGAGACAGACAATATGCCGCAGGTCTGGGAGGATCCATAAAGCGTGCGCTTCACCGAAAGAGGTGTTTGTGGCGCGGTAGGTGGGGGCACTGTAGGTGGCAATGAAAGCGATACAAAATAGCGGTAATAAGCACATACGATATTCAAAAGTGTGTTCTTCCGGCCAGGACATGGCAATGTCAAGAGGCACATCTCAAAAAATGTCAGTGTCTGATTCGCATTTAATAACATATTCCTTACTAGAGGTCGGACTGTAGGTGCTGACGCTCTCATTGCTGTACATAGGTTCGGGAGAGAGCTTATATTTGCTTATGTCTGTTGTAACAAGATGTATCATGCTCGAACTTGCAACAGGACATGGCACGTCAATGCTGCGATCAAATAGAGACTGGAACGACCAATCTTGCACATAATGACCGTGGTGAGCATCGAAATTAAGTGGGGACGGCCAATGACTTACCTCGGCATTTCCCTCCACTGCGTCTCACAGGGTCGAGCACAGCCTGGATTTCAAGGCTCAACTCAATCCCAGTCTCACTCGAGCGCACGTGAACCCCCAGACCATGCCAGTCAGCGTCGAATACGTGCTGCGGGTTCAACAACGTCGCCAGCCCGGCGTATGACTTGCACGGCAGAAGTTTAAGGAACGGGGTCAGATTCTCCGTACACACGTGCTCTGAAGGGAGAGTGGCATGTCGTAGTGCGTACGAGATTGAATCTTGGGAAAAGAGAACAGATGATAGCGGAAACGCAGAAGTTGGGGAGGAGGTGCGTCGATCGTCGAGGGAGCCCAGAGAAGCACAGAACAGTCCCGCCAGAGCATTGCGCAGACCTGTCCAACGCTCGTCCACACTAATAAGGGAACCGTATTGAGTTAATGATACGCAATAAAAGAATGGGATCAGTGGACTCGAAGGACTCACGACATTGGCCCACCATCTGCCATCCAGGCCCAGAGCTCGGCACCCGTGCCAACGTCAGGATGATCAGGATACCGCCAACTATCATAATTCCATTTCCCGGCGTTGAGAGAAAGATGGAGCTCGGTTACTGCATATTCGCGAAGAATTTGGCCAAGAGTGAGTGGAAAGAGGGTGTAATGCTGGGCTTGGGATAAAGTTTGAACGAGTAATTAACTTGTAAGCACAATGCAGGCAAGAAGAAAATGACATGGCTCACCTGAGCTTCCTGAATCACGAGGATCTCGAGGAGTGGCGCCCCCAAGATGGGTTGTGAACTTGAAGGCGGTCACGACCTTGCCGTTCGCTAGTGGTCGGATGTTGAGGTTTTCGTGGTATTGTTCCTGAAGCACCGCGTCCGAGACAACCGGGACGATGAGCAGGCTCATCATGGATGCCAAGCTGAGCGTTCTCTTGGTCAACATCGCTGTTGCAACCTAAATTCACGTTTGGGACGTAGTTCTCGTCGTCGCCGAAGTGTACTGTGAACCAAATTAAGACACAACAAGTTATCAGCAAATGTAAACAAAATCTACATACATACTGGTCAAGTTCATTGCTCTCAATGTCTCTCAGGCTCACGTTCAAGTACTTATTGTGTTCTATCGTCGCCTCCGAAAAGCACGATCTAAGCGAGGACTATTCCTTCACGTCTTTCAGACTTCCCCCTTGTGCGACGAGGTTTGTGATCAGCGTCATACCCACAGTCGCTGAAACAAGTGCTGACTCTTTGGGGGACTTACTAACTTGAAAAATTGACCCGCGCCCGGGGTGTAGCATGTCGACTGAGGCGCGCGTCTGACAGTTCTAGAGTCATTCCAACTGATTCTAGTCCTTCTTTATTAGTAAATATACGAACATAAGTAAGTACAATTATTGGACCATTCGATCTATTTGCTGATATCGATCCTATCAAATTCGACAAGGCATGCAGGAAACATGCTACCAAATTAGTACCAATGTCCATGTCAGCTTTTCGACCTATCCATCGAAACAGCGATTCTGTGATGGCCCCAGAGCTATGTCATTCCATCTAGACTACGATCGACTTGAGGGAAAGTTGTGTACTGATTGCCTTGGCTCATGGGCATTGCACGTACTCAGAACTCTTACCCAGTCTATGGTGAATCTTGCATTCACTCAAATTACTGATCCAGCTAGAGCATTATCATCCTGTTTCCAGGTAGATCCCTTCGACTGCTACTCAATTGGCTATCATACATAATGCTCGCATCGCGTCCGGACTCTCACCATGCTTGAGATTAGTGCATGAGTGTGCAACCTTATTTCGTCTTGCCCACGTTACATCTCTGACATCTTTTCTCTTCATATTCCTGTTATATTTGACCGTATTTTCGCTCTCCAGTTGGGCAACCTGACATGAGAAGCCCCGAAGGTTTCTTCCTGTACCTATCAAACACTCTTCATTAGGGTCTCCGAGGGATCAAAATGACCAAAAGGCTCCTCCTGTATTTCGACCTTCTGTCTGCGGCACGGGAAAAGTCTCTCCTTGTAACCAATGCTCAGTTGATTAACGTTGATTCGCGAGTGATATGCGCTCCTGATATCGCTTCTGCAGGAGGTCCATTGTGTTGTAGTTTATGGTGCTGGCGACGGCGACGATGAGCAGGGGTGATGGTGAGTGGGTGGGGAGCATGACGACATGGGATTCTCTGCACCGGGTATGGTCTGACTCGTCTGCACCCCAGGTTCCAACCGGGTCAGCCACTAAGTACAATGGGGGAGACTCTGTCTTGGTCACCAGAGCCTGACAATCCCCTCTAGACTGTCAGTTGTCCAGCTCCAGAACCAGCGCAATCTGAAACCCAGCTGACGTGGACAAATATAAACTCCGTCGCTCCCAACGTCTGGGAACTCTCGGAGAGTTAGCGGCCCGACGATCTTGTCAAAGTTGTCATGCCACTCACAGCTGATCCGATCAGGACATCATACATGCGCACATGATCCGGGAGGAGTCTGGCGGAGACTGGTTTCAGGGAAGGTACTTATCGGTTCGTTCATCCTCCTGGCATCTATCTAATTTTAGCGTAGCCTAGGCCAAAGCTCGTCACGACGGGCAACGCCTTCGAATGCAACTTTATGAACAAACATGATTCCGTTGGTCGACTTCTTCTGGAACTGATAGTAATACGGTGCAACCTTTTAGCACCCCTCGCACGGCGCAGGCGGAAATTAAACGGAAGAGAACCTCGCGGCGAACACATTTTGTCATGTCACCAAGACGCC
The DNA here is from genome assembly GCA_038091455.1 of Leccinum uliginosum. Lineage (NCBI taxonomy): Eukaryota > Fungi > Basidiomycota > Agaricomycetes > Boletales > Boletaceae > Leccinum > Leccinum uliginosum. Next base: position 6,869 of record JBBPOM010001374.1, on the reverse strand, counting down.
ATGTGTGGGCCGCAGTACTCAACAGTAATGTGCATATGCGGTCATGATGCATACAAGCAGAACGTTCGGACGGTTTTGAAAGGCATGTAAAGTCGAAACACACGTTTCGTTGGTATGGTATACCCATACAGGCGCTCGGCATCGAAGAAGGAAAGGCAAGTATGAAAGTAAAACGATCAATGAGGGCCCAGTGCCGCAGAAAATGAAAAAAAAAAAGTTGTAGTGTGAATTCAAGAAGAAATGATCAGAGTGCGTGGGGTGCCGTCGAGTGCGTGCTATGAAGGGAAAAGAGTCTATGATATCAATGGTGAGTATGAGAACAGGCAGGCTCAGCGGCAGCGCCGCAAGGAGCAGCGGCACCAGTGGCCACACTGTCCCCTGTATCAGCTCGGAACCACGCCACCCACGCGACACCACGCACTGGCAGCAGTAGCGTCGCACCGATACGCATGAAGTCACATCAACCAAACGTCGAGCGAAGTGGGCACTGCCTTATGGGGCTCACCAGCTATTTTGAATGGAAGTACTTACTAATTTTCGACTTCTAATGATATTTGTTTGTCCATGTTTACCCTTCATTGACATCCCACTATCATAGGGTTATTTCAGAGTCGACCAAGAGTCGACTTGTATCATACCGCGCTGCGCATTTCGAGGTCCGACATCCTGAAGTGCGGCTTGACCTGGACCGTCAAGTCGCCCAACCGATTCGAAAACGTGATACTGTAAATTCATGACCCATGAGGACGGTCCAGGAACAAAAATAGTAGCCGAGCTGTGCCTGATTACTCTTCTCCTGACCTGGATCACGCGAAACTGTTACATACAACGCCTTACACTATCGTGATCATGGTAGGTTCCCATACTGATATACATCGCCCCGGGAACCCTGGAGCTGGAGTCTGAACTTCTCTGAAGCCCGCCCTTGATCCGAGACTCACCGAAACCCCAGGTATATATGGGTTCCCACCTCTGGCCCAGCGCTTTCAAAGTTTTCCATATACCATGGACGAAGAAAAAACCATTTCCGAGGTACAGTCTCACACTGAATCCTCCGGTCTCCAGGCACCGTTGGCCACGCCTGAGGAGGAGGGACGCCTCGTCAGAAAGATTGACAGCCGTATCTTACCCATAACATGTCTTCTCTACCTCTTTGCTTGTGAGTTTGTTCCCCGCTGCGGCTGTCTCGAATCTCGATTATCATTATCTTCCTCTCTTTTGTCCTTCTTGCTGATGTTATTCTGAACCAACATAGATCTAGATAGAACCAACTTGGGCAATGCCCGTCTGCAGGGCCTTCCTCAAGAAACACTCAACGGTGATCCTACGGGCATCCTCTTCATCTGGATTAGCTCGGCATTTTACTTCACATATGCGAGTCTTTTTTTTGGTGCAAATGCTATTGCGAGTGCTCATTTGTGCGGTATAATCTCATCCCTTCACATACCGCACGATTAGATTATTTGCCAAGTACCTGCAAACGTGTGTTCCAAGCTCTTCCCGCCGTCTTATTGGATAGCAGCAGCTGCCATAGGATGGGGGATCTGTTCCACTTTATCGGTGAGCTTACTGGTAGTACTCGCTAGTTTTTTGGGTGGTCACTCACTCCGACCTTCAGGCATCGGCTTTTAACTTTGGAGGGCTGCTCTGCGGCAGGCTCGGTCTCGGATTTTTCGAAGCTGGGTTTGGTCCAGCGATCCCTCTTTACTTCTGTACGTTTCGAGTCCTTTTTATCTTTTCGTTAGATTTTGCTCACACCACTTGCCAACCGATACAGCATTCTTTTATACGAGGACCGAGCTCGGTCTTCGTATGGGATACTGGTTCGGCTTTGCGGCTGTTGCAGGTGCTTTTGGTGGACTGATTGCCTTTGGCGTCCAACACTTTCACTACGGCGCCCCCCTGAAGACCGCTGGTGGTAGTGGTGGCGAATCAGATTGGAGGATTCTATTCTTGATAGAGGTATCCTTCATATCATATAAACGATGGGTGAATGCCAATCCTTCTTTGTCGATCATGTAGGGTATTCCTGCGATCTTGCTCGGTGTCGTCGCGATGATTCTTCTGCCCAACCGGCCAGAGTCGACAAAATTCTTTTCACAGAGAGAGCGAGAAATCGCATTGGAACGCAGTTCGAGAGGAACCAAGGCTGATACTGGAGCAGTCATCAACAAAGGTGAGCAATTATCTCAACCGCAGAAATCTGGTGGTTTGTTATTGTAATGGCAGTTATCTGATCATGGACTGTAGCGCACGTATTCGCAGCATTTGCTGATTGGCGTATTTACGCTGGTGGAGTGATCTACTTTGGTCTCAATTGTGCTTTGGCGAGTATTGCTGCATTCCTTCCTACAATAATCAAGACGTTTGGCTATAGTGAGTTCTTCCGAGTCTCGTCCCGTTGCGCTGTAAGTCAAAGCTTGACTGATTCATGTAGCCAACGCCCTCGCTCAACTCTTAACTGTCCCCCCGTACGCGGTCGCTGCAATCGTTCTCTGTGGCGCTGCTTACTTCACTGATCGCTTCCAAACCCGCGGACTCGTCATCGCCAGTTCATGTTTCCTCGCTGCGATAGGATACCTGATTGTCATAATCGTGCCGACCAATCCACACGCGAGATATTTTGCGGTGTTTTGCATCACTAGTGGAACGTACACGGCCATCGGCATCGTCATTGCGTGGTTCGCGCATAACCTTGGCTCGGAGTCCAAACGGGCCGCTGGCATACCCATGTTCATGGCTATCGGCCAGGGTGGATCGATCTTGGGTACTAACCTCTATCCGACCGCCGACGGTCCGCGGTACCTGTACGTGGTTACCGTTATGTCTTCGAGTGGTCCAAGTTTACTGACGGATCAATAGCCGTGGTTTTGGTACTACGTGCGGTCTGAATGCACTTGGCGGTGCTCTTGCCGTTGTCCTTTACTTGTCATACAGATGGGACAACGCTCGACGAGATGAGTCACATGGACACCCCAATCTCAACGCGCCCGTGGACACGAGCGAGTTAGCCGATAAAGTGAGCATTGTGGCTGGAGTGTGGGGATCGAGTGTCGATGCTGACCTTGGGTTCCTAGGCACCTGAATTCAGGTACATCCCGTGAATTGACACACTGTCACAGGTCCTGATCATGACCGATGGCCAAATGAATGACCTAAACGGAGCACTGTGAATATTCAAAGCATTAATGGCAACATGATTTCACGGCGGATTGTACGAATATTGTACTACTTATGTATCCACACATCGAGCAAGTATTAAAAATACGATCGGCATACCACCAGTGGCGGAGACGACTTTAATTAAAGTGGTTGCAACCGGGTCAGGCTGAGCAGAGATTCTCTATGGCCATTGCTTGACCGATACGATCTTGCGAGAAAACTCACAATTTATAAATCAGCCCGGAACGTCAGCTATCTAAGCGCAGAGTCCGAGAGCTCTGGGCACCCTTGTCAACGATTTTGGAACATCGCCAGCTATCACAATTCCGCCGGTACTTACCTGCATCGAGACAAAGCCTGAGACGGATCCTGGGCACCGAATATGCGAGAAGCATTACTTGGGTGTAGTACTGGCAAAGGTTTTGAACGCGTGGTCGAGTAATCCAGGGAGGACAAAGCCGATGGAAAGTAGGCCCAGGCAGAGGAGTCCTGCCAGTAGGTCTCGGCCTTCCTCTTCCCCCCATAGCTTGGAGCTGTTCGGCCACTTCTCCAACGAGAGAGCTCAGAAGCTGAGTATCCAGAACCGCTGCCGATTAATAACCAGTGATCACTACTGCCTCCGATTCTGCATGTGTAAATAATGGTTGCCAAGACCTCGAGCCGGCGCGGTTTTCATTGGCGCCAGCTGCACCGAAGCCGATTAAAATCAACTCACTCCTAACACATGCCTGTCAGGACACAGCTCAAAAGGTATGGGTTATAAGAGAGTATGGGTTATTGGTGCGTCGATAAGCAGTCGGACTCCAAAAACCTAGTATGGCTTATGAGGGAGTATGCGTTATCCCTGGTGTGCGTTATGAGGGAATTGACTGCGTGCCTAAGTTGAACTGGGGCAGTTTAAGAATGAGCACAGCATACTGGATGCTGAAAACTCAAAATTGTCATACTCTTGGGACCTTCATATATCAGGCTGACTTCGAACGTACTACTGGGTCGAAATGGACACATAACGTATGTAATCTCTCAAGCCTTGAGTTGTGCCCGCAGGTTTGCCTCCAGAGGGCCCCTAGGACGAATGTACTGTACATACGCGCCATCCCTGCCACGGAGTCATCAGACATCGAACGTATACCGCCAAGGAAAAACATACTGCAACACGCGTTTGTCTTCCTTCAACTTCGTGTACTCCTCGCGATTCACGTTCGTGAAACCCCATTTCTTGGAAACAATGATCTTCTGACGACCGGGGAACTTGTAACGGGCACGGCGGAGAGCCTCTTGGATGACGTTGGCGTTGGAATCCTTGCAACGGATGGAGAGAATGATCTGGCCGATGTTAACTCGGGCGACAGTGCCGTATGGCTTGCCCCATGCACCGCGCATACCAGTCTGGAGCCTGGAGCCAGCTTATCAAATGGCAGTCTTATCCGTCAGAAAGAAAGGACGGACCTATCAGCTCCAGCACAGGACAACATCTTGTTGATCCTCAAGACGTGGAAGGGGTGGACGCGGACACGCAAATGGAATGAATCCTTCCCGGACGTCTTGGTGACATACTTGTTGGCACAGATACGAGCGGCTTCGAGAGCTTCTGACGAGAGTTGCTCATACTCATCCGAAACGAGATGGCAGCAGAAGGGAAATTCGTCCACCGAGGCGCGCTTTCGTCCCAGGTCAAAGATACGGATCTAACAAAGAGGGGTGACGGCTCAGAATCTCGCTGATCGAGGGAGGGGGGAAAACATACCTTGGAATCGGGAACACCACGGTTGTACCGGGACTTGGGGTAGGGTTTGTTCTTGCAATAGCGGTAGCAGCGAGCTGGACGGCGACCCATTTTAGCTGGATATCTGGATACGAGTGATCAGTTGTGGAATTGACTTGTGTGGTGCGGTGATGTGTGGTGCATCCGCTGATGTGGCATTCCATCCAGCGCTATCTGTGCTGTCCTTGCATGCTATTCACGATTTTTCGGCGCGAATCGCAGTAAGGTGGAATCAGAAACGAAAAAGAGACTCACAACGTACACAAGTCCGACGTGGGGAGACGGGGAGAGCCTTGGTATATAAGCAACGGGGATACAAGACGGAATGACAAATGTGCCGTGCTGACTAAGGTGACTATGACTAAGAGCCTGAAACTCTAAGAATAGTGACTCCAGCGTTCATTACAAGTAGCATTCTGATTATAGTACATACATGCACGCTCCTTCCCAGCGGACGTTTTGAGGGTGGGGGGCCCCATCCTAGTAGCGTTAGTAGGAATAAATCCTAATTTACCAAATTTAGTAACAAATTACAGCGGTTTTCGTAATTATTGGCAGTCGCGAGTCGCGGCTGAGTTGTGTAAGATTACAAAATTGTACCTAGTAGTCGCCCTCGAAACCATGCCCAATCGAAAAATCAGTCGCGATCTCAAGCTGGCAGCCATCCGGCTTCACGAACGAGGGCTCGTTCGCCTCCAGGACATCCTGGAGTGCTGTGAAATCTCCGAACGGACTTTTTATCCCATCCTGAAGCTTTGGAGGGAGACTGGCGATGTCGTCAACCACTCGCAAGGTATTCGTGGACGACCTCGCCTCCTTGACCGTGATGACATCGACTACATCCTCCGACTTGTTTGTGCTAGGCCGGATCACTTCCTAGATGAACTCCTCTCCCTGGTCAAACACAATCGATTCATATCCCTTCACTTCAGCACCATCTTCCGAGAGCTCGAACGTGCAGGCATGAGCCGAAAGAAGCTCCGCCGCCTTGCCAAGGAGCGCAGTGAAGATCGCCGTGCAGAGTTCATCGCCCGCATGGCTCAGTATGAGCCAAACCAGCTCGGATTCATTGATGAAACTTCAAAAGACAAACGTACTATTTGTCGGCGCTATGGAAGATCTCGGAAGGGACATCGTGCAGAGAAGAAGCAAGTGTTCGGATATTTTCGACAGCATCTGAGCCAGTAGCGTGTCCCATGGCTCGTCGACGGAAAAGGTGAACTCGGCATCCTTTGCGGTTCGTCTTGCTTGGGGTTTCTTCATCTCTGCAGCAGAGGTGATGGCAGCGACGAATGTGATGTCTTTGACCACGACACTAGCAGGTTCAGAAGCCGGTTGGGACTCTACAAAATCATCAGTAGTAAGAACATGAAAGATGAGATTACCTGAGTATATGCACCTTTCTGATTGCGTTTGCGCTTCTTCGAGACTGGAACCTGAGTGGTCGGAGCTCGAGCCTCGAGGGATTTTTCAAGTCGGCCATCTTCAAGATCGAGATCGGGTTCCTTTTGATGATTACCCGGGCCGTGACTGTCATCCGCGTTCGAGTCCAAACTGCCGAGTCTTGAGTCCTTCCCAGCAGGATCAGTAGGTTTTTTCGGGTCCATGATAGCCTGCAGGAGTCGGAAACCCTTGCTTGAGCCTCCCGGCACTACAAGGGTGAGGTTTGCCATCGTTTGGATGATGTGTTGCGATTGAGATTTCAAGTACTACAGGCGTAAACAATTTTTTGTAATCTACACGAGCCGCGACGCGACTGCCAATAATTACGAAAACCGCTGTAATTAAGCGTGTCACTGATTAGAAGACAATGCATTTGTATCGTGTATAGATCTGTGGGTCATACTATGACATACGGCATACGGCATACTATGACAGAGACGGAGGCATAATCTACATTTGTATAAAATAAGTTGTAAAGATGATGCTCGAGCTCGATGGG
>JBBPOM010001373.1:0-11419 GCA_038091455.1 Leccinum uliginosum | reverse complement strand
CAGGCGCCGATAACAAAAGACGAAATTTGATACGGGAAAGTTATGCCGCTTTGATCGGCTTTATCTCATTGTTCTCAGACTATGATTGTTGGGGATTGAGCGTAGTTGCGGGCCTGTGCTGCATTTCAGTAAGTGGGACCAAGGGGATATGCACCAGGGCATTTGCTATCGGACTTGTCTACCTTGTGTTGTTGTTCACCTGGAGCAGTGAGCCATGGCATGTCAGTAAGTAAGCGGACTGCTCACATGGTAAACTTGAAGGTCGACCGCTTTTTCATTTGCTGCGAGTTGCGCCGTCCGTTTCGGTGACATACTTCATCTTCATCAGCCACTATCCTGTTAGGCCGTTCTAGCCAGTTGTCATCACGGAAGTCAAAGGAGCTTTCAAGACTAAGCATTCTAGGGAGTGTACGATTGAGTACCGGGTATGAGTCGCCATTCCCAACCGGTTTCTAGATTGCCTCGGAGTCAAGTTCCGAAAGACCGGGCTTCCAAGGAGGCAAAAAGTACTACGCTGTAAATGGTTGGCTTGAGATCGTTGTACTAACCTATATATGATTCAAGGCAGCGCAGAGCGAGCGGGTCGCCTGATTTAGGCAGTCTGATACGGCAATGGGTGTTACTTTGTGAAGCTAGGGCTGGTCACCAGTGATATGATATCACCGAGATTGTTTGCGGGACATCTTGGAGGATAGACAGAAAGATGGCCCGAAGAGGTAGAGTCTTGTCCGGTAACCATGAGATAGTAACTTTGACTCGAGGTACGCTCGTCGACTGTCCTGGACATCACGAAGGGACGCGGCGACAGTGACGACAGTATCAGCGCTCGACCCAAGTACGCCATGAATCGCGCGACGCGCCGGCGCCAGCATTCACCGCCTCAGATCCAGGAAGTCCAGACATGTCTGGAGACACCCCCGCCACTTAAGCAGCACCGCCCCGCCAACGTCGACTCCCGTAACCTTGCGCTTACCCCAGTCCTCGCAGACTCAGACGCGCGTTGGTCCTTGAGCGTAGTCATATCGACCGATAACCGCTCCTCACGAGGAAGTATTCGAAACTTGAAAAACACACTTTGGCATCATGCGGGATTCTGTTGTTAGCTCCACTGACGGGTCCGTCAATGTTATGTTTCTAGAGGGGTGCAATCGTCCTGAAACTTGATGAGTCTCGTCAACGACCATCAGACGACGACGTTGGCATGTTCATGATGGGATACGTGCCTGTCTGGGATACGAGAAGCCGCTACAACAGCTGAGATATCTCTAACGATTCACGAAAGGTATGCAAGGGGATTTCAATGTGGAATTACTCAGGAAGATTCAATTCCTTCGAACTGGGAAACGGAAGGTCGTGAAGGTCACAATTGACGCAACAGGAGATCGATGCATGTGATTCATTCACAGTGGCAGCGATGTGGAATTGCTCCCAATGAATAGATATGCAGTGTCAGCAGACGGATATCTGAGGGGCCGTGAACGCATTGAAGTTAGACGGCGCCTGAGGGAGATTATGGTATGTTTTGTGGTCACGGTGTCTGTGGTCCTGTCATAGTGGTGGTAGAAGGTAGTGGAAATGGAGCACATGCGACTCACAGTTTACATGTGCCGTGGATTTAGACAGCTGCTCCCACTCAGCCCTTTGCTTCGGGGATTTCGGGATGCGACTTATCAATACCTGCGTACCGACAGAAAGAGTCCGGTAAGTCAGTTGTACGCGTGATATCGTGCCCGCACTGAGAACGTGTAATCCGATAGACACCGGACCGACTTGGAAACCATCAAACGACGAAAAAAGATGGAACGCGGCTGCAGTGCTCGACTTTGGCGCATTACGAGAAGTAACCGAAACAGCCCTCAGGCCTCAGAGATCGCAACTCGCTTTGACTGGAGCACGTTACGATTTTATGAACGAACCAGATCATGTGCGACAGCGTTTCCTGACAAACGCGTATCAGTGCTATTAGCTAATATATTCCCACGAAAATCGTTTTGTAGTAGACTATGGGAGTCGGTGATGCCAATCCAACTGCCCCGCTATCTCAGAGACCTAAAGAACATAGAAGATCTGAATATTATGTGGGAGCGAGCATAGGAGATTCAAGCTATCATTTTAGTTGCATCGCCATTGGTAATTGAGGCACCTTGTGCTGATCGTCGACAGCACTTTCATCCTCAACCCCTTTCTCTGACTTTGCTGCCTTCTTCTAGCTTGGTGGCTCAACCTGGACTGCCTCTGCGTCCGATCACCTCGCGATCAGGTGGTATGGTGGTATATCAGCCACAATCAGGTGGCCCACCCAGATCCCACGTTTTCTTGCCGTTCAAACGCTCACGTCTATGACGGCACCTCACTGTTCTCATGGTCTAGCTTCTTCGCTCCTCATGGCTCTTCGAGAGGGTCTGCAGGGTCTGGATAACACATTTGGACGCCCGTCGGCCATCTCCCATTCATGGCTCTTCAGGGGGGAGCTCTGTAGGCTCTTCTGGAAGACGCGTGTTGTCATTCGTTGCGCCTACAGGGCCTCACCTGGTACCGTCCCCACAGTCTGAGTCGTTACCCAATGTGCTCGCCATCGTCACGGACTCGTCGATATTTGATCGAGGATGACTTACATCTCTCCCAGATTGCGCACGATGCTTCAGTAGGCATGTGATGGAATGGAGTAGTGCCAGCCTGAGCTGCTCAGAGCGCGGTGGCGAGTCTGAGAGCAAGAGATTTGGGGAATGCAGGGAATTCCGAGTGATGAATCGGGTGTACCAGTATCCGAGGTCAGTACACTTTCCCTCAAGAAATACCAACATGCATTGGCAGTCGAGATCCTCAGCAACTGAGCAGTCTCATCAGCATAGACGTGCATCCAGGGAGAAAAACGCTGTACGATACACATTACATGATTACACTCCGTCCACTCCAGACTGTGCTGGTCCAAAGTTACTCAAATGCGAAGACCAGCGTCTTGGCGCATTAGAACAGCAGTCTGACCCACCAGGAACTACATCTCGCTGGTCAAGAGACCTCAAGATCTCACCTTGCACTGTGGCCAGTTCACTGTGCAATCATGATGCAATGCTGGCGCAAGTTTTCCACTCTACAATGTCCCTTCGGAACAGTGGTCCCAGGTACCAACCGAGAGCCATTGGTCCTGCCACCAGCAGGTCAACCAATGGTCCGTCTACCATTCAAGTAGCAGACGATCCGCGAGTTGCACAAGGAGACAGTCGTCAGATCTCCAGATACCATTGGGTTCCGTACGCTCCTGCGTCTGCATCGCACTGTCGTCGGCAAATAGGCTGAAACGCTGAGATTTGTCTGGGTTGTTAGTAGATTCTTGTCGTGTCCCGATAGCCGTGTAGATGATGCGGACGTTCATCACCGAATGAGTGACCGTTCTGCGTGGGTAAAAATGAGGGGTGAAACTCGTGCCTCGCATGATGAATGCGATACGGAGCCAGTAGAGTGGGGGGATAAGGTTTCGGATACAAGTGGGCGCTGATGCTTGGGCTGATTTATATCATATCAATAAGAGGTGGCTTTCGGCCTCAAGCCCATCATAGTAGTGTTAACCGGTGATCCGGAAACATACCGCTGGAACTCCAAACACGCATCGATCAGTGATGAGAGTTGGCGGTGGAAACATAATTCGCTGGGTCCGTGATCATTGATCTCGATCAAGCCCAATAAACTCGTGAGTCGAAGCGTTGGAAGTCGCGCTCAGCCCAAAACACACTTTCCCCCCATAAGCAGTGACTGTACCTAGTGGAGTCATTAGCGGCAAGTGTACAGCTAGTATCGACAGAGCATTGGCATTCTGACGCGGACAGAGGGACGTGTAGGGCGAAATTAGACAGTTTGTCAAGACAATCCGCGCCAGTAGTACAACACTGAACCCTGCCGATCGTTATTTCTTCTGCAGTAAGAGGAAAGATGATAGTGGGTGCTTACGGAAGCACTGTCCTTGTGGGCGATTTTTCTGTTCACGATAGCGATCAGACATTTGTTGACTCGAGCTTGATTGAGATCGGGCGGTTTGATGAGCTCTACGACTGTAGACAAGGATAAGATTGGAATGTAGGCGCATATATGCGCATACATACGCTTGACGCCGCGACCATCGCTGTCGATCATGAACTCGATGACCATTTCCATGTTTCGGCGTAGACCCTGGGTGGCGTCGGTACTCTGTCACGGCGGAGATTAAGACGGCACATACGGGGTCGCTTCCACGGAACTCGAGCGGAAGAGACATGATTATTTTTTCGATTGCGATCTATCCGCCCTGGAATCACATTTTTGGGATGGCAAGAAAGAAGAGAAGGACAGACCATACGTTCTTTTTTTTCCTTGGCGGTCAATTTTGGTTTTCCCTTTTTCTTCGGGACGGCTTTTGGGGCTGGATCGGACTTGTTGGCGGCGGAGGTGGAGATGACGGCAGAGGATGTTGTTTCATAGTCTGTGGTCTCGTTGCAGGTGGACTTGTTTACATCACTCGGGTCTGGTAGGGGGACTGCCTTTGCTGCCTCGACAGCTGCTCGGGCATCTTGCTCTGTGTGCACGGGGGGTCAGGGATGTCAGGGAGGAAGGGAGCGATGGGTCGTGCCTGTGCGTTGATCTGCGAGATGAAACGAAGCGTCCGTTGGGGCCTGTTGCGCGCATCAGATGGATATGCAGTACGGAGAAAGCGGTACAGACTTGGAGCCAGTCTGTGGTGAGGGCGTTCATATCGATCACGTACAGCCAACTGGCGAAGCTCTCGTTGAAAGAGCGGAGGGAATCGCTGAGACGACGGAGGCTGTCCACGTTTGCGTGGAGAGCTTCTGCCTCGTCGACGAGCTCTGAGAGAGCTGGCTCGATGAATCCGAGACCGTGCGGTGCATCTGAGTTCTGGTGTGAGCGGGAGAGTGCGAAGAGAGATCCCTGCGATACGCGGCGGAGAGGAGTGCGATGGCTCGTCATTTTTAAAGAGTCACACGCCAAATTTATGTCCTTTCGCGATGGTCCTCAAGAGCCCAGCCGTGCTCTGGTGTCGTCTCTCTTCCTCGCGTGACAAGCCAGGCGAGTCCAACCGCGCCGTCTCTCCTCCAGCTCGTCCAAAGCGTTCCAGTTTCACCACCTTCTTCGCTTTCAGCTCAAAGAGAAAGTCGGCACTCGAACCACCCGTCCTGCACCTCAAACCAGATCTCCAGTCCGTGCCCGGACAGTGGGTCCCGGACCGCCAAGTGCACCTCATCGACAGCTCTCTCATCCCCTCTCCCCTTCGCGCCGATGACGACGAGTATTATTACTCCTACTCTCCCGCCTTTCGCTCTTCCCCCATTCCAGACGCGTCAAACGTGTCACCATCCAAGTCTCTGCCACCACCAATCGGAGGCCAGGATATAAACTCACAACCAGCGGATCATCATCCCTCCCATTCCTTCTCTCAGCACCCTTACGCATATTCCACTCATCTTGACCCGAAACAGTCCGTCAGCACAATCCCCCCTTTGCGTCATGCCAGCTCTCAGCCTCTCCGACATCATCCACACTCTTCTCGCCCACCCGCACATGGTAGATTGCCACGCCGCGGGCATGACAGCGAGTCCCATTTGACACAGTCCCACCTGAGGACTTCCCTATCCACTCCAAACTTGGCCTCTGGAACACCCCCACTCCGCCCCAGATCGCTTACCGCAAGGAAACATATGACACGTCCAAAGGAACGTTGGTTGTCGGCTGAAACATGGTGGGATGCTTTGTTTTCTCCCTCACCCCGCTTGAAGGCCAAGCAGGCATCACAACCACACATTGCTACCTGTGCAAACGACTCTGTGAGGACCACCGTTCAAACCGAGCCACGTAGGACTTTGGGCGTATCCTTTCCCTCTGCTCCAATTGTGCGTCCGCGTGCAATATCCATCGCTTCCGTCGCCTCAAATGCCAGGTCTACACCCCATCTCCTTCCAAGATCACGCTCTGCAGCAGATATACACCGTCAAGCATCGTTATTGGCAAACCCCCGGACCGGATTCGAACCTGCTTTGGAAACACTTGCGGACGAACGCACACCAACGCCCGAACAAATCCCTCCTTTGCCTCCGCCGGATCCACCTATCTCGTTAGAACAGTATGTTTCCTATCCTTGTCATCTCATGCATGATTCCTAAAGCCGCATATCAGGGTTATCGATGAGGGTGAAGTGTTCGAGCAACAGCGAGCCCAGTGGAAAAAGCAGGCGACAAATTCCATCGGGAACAAGCACACTCGCTCAGTCTCGCGCGCGCGATCCAAATCTCTTAGCGAGAGGCAGGCCCGTGGTCACCACTCTTCAGAGGGTAGCAAAGCTCAATTCTCCCTCGAATTCCTTGCTGCCCGTACACTGCTCGGAAGTCAAAGCACGATGCCGACCGTGCACGTCACCAGACCGAGCAATTCTTCATCCTATTCTAAACCAAATTCGCACTCGCATTCACATTCAGCCTATTCTTATACTCACACTTCCAACTCACATGCATACTCTCATTCTCATTCACATTCTCTGACCACCTCTCATTCTTCCAAATCATCACGCCATCTTCCACCACGTGGCCACTCTCGGGCTGAATCTTGGAGCAAGACAGCCTTTTTGAAAGCAGGCTCCCTTTGTGGGATTCCCCAGGATGAATCTTACAGTGTGCCTCCGGACGAAAAGGTGCCGTCCTCCTCAAGAGTCGACGTGCAAAGCACAGATCTTCCGGGACACAATATGGGCCCATCAGACACGGCCAAGACACATGTACCTTCATGGGTTATGGGGAATCAAGTCGGCATTGCAATCACGTCATCGTCAACCCCAGAGGCTTCCACAGGGATGGCCTCCCTTCGACAAAAGGACAAGCGTTCGTCAAAACAAAAGCGCCAGTCCTTTGAGTATGCGGGTCCACATCCATCGGCGATCGATTCCAACTTGCCGCAACTCGGCATCGCCAGCGATGTCAGCTTGAGGCATCGATTGCCGCCGCGTGCGACCATCTATCCGCCGATAGCTCCTATCGCCCATCCGTACCGGTCTGCATCAGCACCGCTTGCATCAGCGGTCGACAGAGTCGATGTCGCCAGTACCCTCAAGGTGATGACGAAGCAAGCGACGACAAAACGATCTGCAGGAATTGCTTCGTATCCGCACATATCCCTTAGTCACGCCGATTTTGAGCAGTATGGTGTTGGAGAGGCGCTCGTATATGCCTCCCCTGCGCCGTTGGAGAAGGATTCAGGTTCCGAACACGCCGCCGCGGAGCATGGGCCGTTGCATCCAGTCGAATTATCACCCGCTCAGGAACAATCACCCTCTCTCGAGAGTGTTACAGAACCGGATACGCTTTCATCAGTGATCGACGACCCCCCGTCGTTGACCGGTTCGACCATCCAGATGGTCATGTCTGCGTTTGATAATCCCGATGATCTCGACGAATTCCAGGACCTCTTTTATCGGCCTTATCCTGCTTCCCGAGACCAGGACCAGGAACAAAGTATGACCATCAGCCGGGTGCAGACTGACGCCCGCGGCTCAGCTCCCAACAGCCCGCTTATGCACCTCGTTCGCAAACTGAGCGAGGGGGTTCATGGCCGGCAAGTCCCATCTCGAACCCTCTCCGATTCGATACATCTCCGAAGGAGCGAATCGCAGAAACACCCTTCGAACGAGAGTGGGACCAATTTTGTATTCACGAACATTGCCCAGTCATCGTCTTCTCCCCAGGAATCTTCTTCGCAGTTGCACATGTCCATTGACGATGGGAGCGAAGCCACCAACCAGTCTATCATAGTCATTCCGGCAGACGTCGATTCGTCTTATACAGCGTCTGTCTCGGAGAGTCCGTGGGCGGAACACGAGAACGACACCTTTGGTAAGGATGCATATTTATTTTTGATTAGGCAAGTTGTGTTGAAGTGTCATCTAGGGTATCCTATCAGACATGGTCAGCTCGAGGCCGCCACACCGCCTTCCCCTATCCAGTCCCCCCTTCGTGTATCGACCCACCTCTTCATTCAGGAAAACCAGGCTGAGGAAGACAACTCCGCTTTCCTGCGTCCGAGGAGAAATTGTTCTGAGTTGTCCTCGGCCGACCTTGCTCGATCGAGTTATTTGACGACGTCTGACATGTCACAAATGTCGGGGCTCTTTGATTTTCCGCTACCACCAACAGCGCGGCCGAGTGGGCACACGCCGATTCTGCGAGTGTCCTCTGAACCGACGGCTTCGTCCGACTCTCGGAGTGGTGAGGGAGAGGATGACAGTGGGATGGAACAGTCGGTGGGTGATGCAGAGAGTGCGGATCCATCTGGCGACGTGGGGGAAACGCTCAGGGTTCTGAGGATGACACCCCGCGTCACGAGTTATGACAGTCGTCGGACGACGTTTGGTGGAAGCGAGGATATGGACTATATCACGGAGCTGCATCAGGCGCATTCGTGAACTATGTTCGGAAGATTAGTGTCAAGATTCAGTCAAGATGGTCACTTCCTCCTTCCGAGCCCACCGCGTCTCCAGCACACTGGCTCTCCCCGGCTCTTTTCCTCGTTTTTTATTATCTTCATTCGCGTCTTGGTTTAACGAGGTACTTTCCAAGTTGGATGGATCTCGCGCGCACAGCCCACTTTGGTTTGGTTTGGAGAGATATCAGTCTGAATACAGTAGACGCAGTTGGTCATCGTTCCGTACGTATAGCATATCGTCCATTTTTTTCGTCCCAGTCTTTTTCGTTATTTTACGCTGCCCCTTCGTTCCGCTACGCTTACTTACCCGACTCCTAGTTCCTCATTTATACATATCCATTTCTCGTTCTTTTTCGGTTTCGTTTGCATTCGGTTTCCGCTATTCTGTTTGGATCGAATATCACAGTTACCCCCCGCGCTAGTGTATCTTTTTGTTGGTTACCAGTTCTGGAATGGCCATAGTTTGTATATCTCTCTCTCCGAATGACATGCATCATATTCGATACTCGTCTGTTTCGTTTCTCTGCTCGTGGATTCACAGTTACTAGTAAGTGCACAGCACCTATTCACGAACCACGATGATATCCAACATGTTTTGCCGTCAACTCTTCCTCCCCTCCCATGCAGTCTGCAGTACCGGCCTGCAGCCGCAGTCTTGCGTAGGACGGGCATCTAGCTGGCCGGTGGCGGTTCCAGCCGCCCCCCGTCATCGGTCGTCCCGTCCGCGTGTAGCTTGGACAGATCGAAGAGAGGCGGATACGCCCTAAGCGAATCTTTCCGAGCTCGATTAAAATCGGCATACACCTGGTCCCTGTTCGTCCGCGATAAGAACTGAATCGAGGCGTCCTTGGTATCTCCCCCGCCGTGCGCCGACACGTTTCCAAAGTTGAACCTGTCCGAATGGGGGTGGGCACGATGTCAACTACTAGTAACTATTAGAGATCAACATACACGGCATAGACGTTACGCATGAACACGTCTCCGAGCAAAAAATCGTAGTCGTGATCGGTGCCGTGGAGCGGTGGACGAAAGGCGTTGATGCAGACGGTGTACTGGTTGTTTTGGTCGATGACCCGCACCGGGGAAGTCAATTCCAACGGGTTGATCGCGTACGCGACGTTCCTAACCTCGTGACGAGACATGTCTATACAATGGACGTAAAAAAAAACAAAAAATTAAAGGACGCACGCGAACGTAAACGAGAGATTCGTCTGTCCTAGGCAGGGTACGAACCACGCGTCCTGATCGGCCGTCTTGACGTGCATCGATCCATTGATCCGGCTATAGATCGCGTTGACGGCGTCGTTTGGGATGTACGCCAGACTGGTCCCGCTATCGATCAACGCGATCGCTTGGTCCTTTTTCGTCCCCTTCACGGCCGACTTGAGGTTATAGCTGACGCCGTCGATCGACATGCCTTCGACCGCGATCGTCCAGCGGGAAGTAGACGTGGGCGTGACAGGGTTCTTGGGCATGTACGTGACGTTGCTGTATTGCGTGTCGTATTCGCCGATGGTGAGGAACCCGCCCGCGGTTTCCTCGCCGTTCTCCGTCCGCTCGAGCGCGAGACCGATCAGGTGCGGGGTGGAGGCGTGCTGGGCGAATATGTTGGCCATGACCGATCGAGCGGAGGCGTTTTTGACGGTGCGTTCGATGGCGGAGAGCCCGTCGAGTCCGAGCCCGAGAATGCCTTCGGCGTCTTGATCCGTCATCTTGGAGGCGACGAGGAAGGCTTGGTTCTCGACCTGGTATCCACCAAAGGACACGGGGCCGTACGCGACGTTGCCGTATGCAGATCCGAGGCCGTACGTGAGATTCACGGAGGTGTTGGTCGAGGTGTTGACCTTGAGCTTTTGGCCGCTGGCGACCCAGAGATCGCTCGAACCGGTATCGACGATGATAGTGAAATCTGGAGAGGGGGGGGGGGAGAAACTGAGCGGACCGGAGATTCATGGTGGATGTGGAATATACCATGACCTCCCACGTTCACCTTTCCGGTGTACTTGAAGAGAAACGGATGACGGTGACGTGTGTTCAGGACGGTACTAGTGGGAACGACGTACCTCCATATTGAATTCGTTTTCTAGAGTATGGTTATCGGATGATCCCTTGTCAGAATTAGGCGTCGCTTTCGCTGAAAACGAGATGCCTCTGAAGGTGGATGTTGGGTCGACCTTGTCGGGGTCGTTGGAAAGAACGGAGGCGTGGCTTGCCAGAAGCACACTAGAGGAGAATGCGAAAAAGAAGGAGAAAAACATGGCAGACTGGTAGACAACTTGGAGCGAATACGTAGCGCATTTTTATGCGACTCGTTCCAGTTCGAAACGCGACTGCGTTTTGGTTGAGACTATGTGCGGACTCACCGGATGACATGATCACATGGATCATATTTCTAAGCATTTCCAGGACTTGTAGGCCTGAGACCTACTGGTACTAACATAACTTACCGGATCGATTGTGAGGCGAGGGAGGTGAAGTGCTGATTTGGTGCAGCAGCGCTGAATCGATTGATCAGCTTATAATAGATATTATGCACCATATCGGCAAGCGCCCAGGCCCCGGATGCATTGAAGCAATTTGGATTTGTTTTGAAGTTGCCACTGCTCCTGTGTCACGTTCAACGGAGACCGCGGTGCGCAGACGACGAGCACGAATGAACGTTGGTCACAAGTATAGACCAGCACGACGCTAGGGACAAACAAGAAAGGGGCGCGCGAACGTATATATAAGAAAAAGACGAGACGCGAGACCACACAGACGCACGGACCTCAGGGGGAATCAGACTCTCTCTGACATTCTGACGCTCTCCGGGACGGCCTCAGGAACTTGAAGGAAAGTAGTCCCCGACTCCCACGAAGTGGAGGAGGGTTTGTAATTGCAGCAAATGGCACAACCTCCAAGCAAACGGACCCATGCGAAGTTTTTACTAAATAGAGACTATTTGTCATCATCTCTCGCCCCTTAT
>JBBPOM010001372.1:0-11423 GCA_038091455.1 Leccinum uliginosum | reverse complement strand
ACGAGGTCGGGTCCGGGTCCGGGTGAAAAACGGCATTGTTGGCGTCGACGAGGGGGAGGGAATGGGAGGGGGAGGGAGGGGGAGGGATGGCGAGACGTGGACGTGTCGATGTGTTGTGGCGTCGTTGTTGTCTGTGCACGCTGGGTGGAGGGAGAGGAGGAGAGGGAGAGGGTGCGTGCGCGTCGTCGTCATCATCGCATCGTCGTCGTTGCGTCAGATAAGACGTACTCACCGTCCTCGTCTCCTCGTCTTCTCCTCTCCCCGTCTGCTCCTCCTCCTCCTCGCATCGTTGCTGCGTCGTCAGGTGTCAGCGCTTCGGCGTCGTCGCCTTGTCGTCGAGTCGTCACGTCGTGAGTCGTCGTCCGTGCAGTGGGTAAACCCCACGGGTCCTGGGTACGGGTATTGCTGGGGTACGGGTCGAAAATCTTGCATCCGTGACCAAACCCGTACCCGTGATCGGCGGCGGTCCCCGACTCCTAAGAGGAGGATTCTGTCGGCCAGATTTTATGTAATCCTGCAAGTGATGCGCGCGAACTTTTAACTGCATCCGGATTTTACGTAAATAATTACGGCTGAGCTGCAACTTGAAACATCCTAGAATCTGCAGTGACTGACTTACGACGTGCTTAAGCGCTGAGTCACAAACCGCCCTATCTTCGTGATAGTGATCCGAATGGCTCTTAAATTATATTTTTCGCATCATTATGCGTGTGCCATTCAGAGGTTTCAAAATTATCTGCTGAGACCGAGCCTGAGACCGTGGCTTCGTGCGTCGCTCGTCGTTTGGACGAATTGCCATCTTGGTTCTCTTATCCGTTGTCTGTTACTGAGCGTAATCTGTCGATGCCACCGATCTCACTATCAAATCATCATTCGCTTATGTAGTGTAGACTATATAGTAGACTGCTCATCATCATTTCAAAACCCTACCGTGACGTTGTTGCAATAAAGAATGAGTCGCCGTACAACTATCGAATCCTTCGCGAACACCAACCGATCTCACTACCAATTCGCTTATGTAGTAGTGTACACTGCTCAGATCAGTATGGCAACAATCAAAGTCAAATGCGGGATCACTGCGAACGATAGTTGGAGTCGGGGACTTGGCGCATGTGCGCCGCTATGATACGGGTTTTGCCGGGGTACGAGTGCGGTATCCCCGACGTCTCCGACTCCTTTAGAGGAGGGTTTTGTCGGCCAGATAGTTACGCTCCGAAAGCTGTTCGTCGTCGCTGAGAACGAAAACACGTTTGCGGGATCAGTATTATTATCTTCGATAACGCGTTCAGATAAACCTGAGAGAGTTCCGAAATCTTCCGGGTAGAGTTCAATCAATTGAGGATCGATGGGAACTCCGGCATACAACCGATTATGATGCTTCAACCATGTCAAAAATGCACTGATTTTTGCCTTTCGTACTCGAAAGGTCGATCCCAAAAACCTAGCATCAAATTTCTGCGGACCAACGAAAACAACACTGAGAAATCTGGCAACGTCAGCAGGGGTTCGAGGTAAAACGGATAGGCTGTAGATTCTAGTCACGTTCATGTCATGGGCACATGTATTTCCATGAAACACCTTTGGTTGCGACGGATCAGAGGATTGAAAAAGTCGAGTGACATGGGCAGTTGTACTAGGTGAATAGCACAAATCTTCTCTTCCACCCAAGTTACAGCTGTTTGCGAATGTAATTGCAATCGCGGGATTTTTTTTATTTCTGTTCCTAAAAAGGAAAGCCAATAAAAAAAGATCCCGCGATTGCAATTACATCCGCAAACAGCTGTAATAAGTCGTGGAACTCGTTCGGCAATTCACCACGATAAAGTGTGTTTGCGAGTGCGAAGCGGGGGATAGATTTTTTCGAAAGCGCGTGTCGACAATCGGAGCACAGTAACAACTCCTTGATAATGATTGGACAACGCACTTGCGAATGATGAACTCATTTGTAATACATGTAGTAAAAGTTGGTCAAGGTCTATATCCGTCGAATCTTCCGAACATACGTCAATGTTCGCCGCGTCTCGTCGATATTGTGCACAAACAGCACATACTTACAGGACTCGGTTCTGTCCATTTTGAACCTTCGTAGTAACGTTCGAGACAAGAAAAAACAGTTTCTCTAGGCACAACAATCGGCCATTCCCGTTCATAAGCCTATCAGCCTATCTCGCTTCTGTTCTTCGACTTTTGTTAATTTCAGTCACGCCTTGCGTTGGCTCATTTGACAGCTCTAGCCTGGCGGAGACAAAATTGCACGTCTCAACTTAAACATGATGTCGTCCTCGTATTCGTGACGGAGGATACGGAAAAGTCGTTCTTCAAATCAGACAACATCGAAGCTGTCTCTTCGTAACCAAACGGGAAGTAAGCGAGTAATAGATCTTCGATGAGTTCCGGTGCCATGCATAACTTCACGCACATCATGATCAAAAAACTGGAACTGCCCTAGTAACCGAGGCAAACGATACATATTTTTTCTTTACTATATGTAGTTGGATCAGGTCCCGTACTGTATTTGGTTATATAATAGTCCGTCCATTTTCGGATGGTTTGATTGATCAACTTGGTATCACATTGTATTTAGCAGTGCCGCCGCGTACTATCTACCATCTAATCACCAGTAATTACAACGTGCTCCCCTTCGCCATCATTTGCTGCTGTAGAATAGTCAACCACGCACTTGTCTCGTGTGACTGCCTCAAGGTACAAATAATTTCCATGGCCTCCACGTATGAATCCCGCCAATTCTCCAATGAGAGCGAGAGTCCGCTGTGTCGCCCTTCCTTGAATTCTTTGAGTGATACGCATATGGCTGCTGCAGCCAGCCCGAACACTTGATCGAGCTCTTGGTTCCGAACAAATCTATGTAGCTGGGTGGAATCAAGAAAAAGTACGTCCAGTATGATGTCTTCGAACAGATCGCCCGTGAATACTTCTTGGCGTATCATTGGCGGTCCGTCATTGATAGGAACCTAGCTCACATTCAATAATTGTGTTGGATTGGTAGATAAAATGACATACTACATACCATCACCTCCTTTGTCAAAAAGTGAAGATTGTTGATCAGCCTTCGCACGGTAGTGCGCTTGTGCTCGGTCTCTTGCTCATTGAGCGGGAGCCGCAGTTGATACTCCCGTTGAACCCGGCAAGATGCATACTTCTTGAATACGCCCCGGACAGCAGCCATTGCCGTCGACAATTCATGATTCATGTCCCAATCCTTAACTACGACTAGGGACAGACCCGGACAGTTAGCTCATTTGTCGTAAGACTCGTAACACACGCCGAGTTGACTCGGACTTACCCCCTCCCAAGATTCCTTGTTTGGCATGCTGTACCGCAGTACTGATGAAGCGTTGCTTTGTTTGTTGTGACGGGACAGCCTCTTCCGCAAATAATAACGTATATACTTGATGTTTTGCCGCCTCTAAGACTCTCCGTTTCTGTCCCGTTGGTAGATCAACGACAGTTGCGACAGGCGGGTCCGGCGCAGTTTGTGCTGGTTGAACCGTGACGGACCCTGGCGGGGGATAGACGAAACCTGGCGGAGGCCCTGCTGGTGGGGGATAGACGGAGCTTGGTGGAGCATGAGCGGAGCTTGGTGGAGCATGAGCGGAACTTGGCGGGGGATGAACGGAACCTGGCGAGTGATGAGCAGAAACCTCGAGCGGTGGCTCGGGGATAGAAGCTAGTACGTACCAGGTTGTGGGGTTGGTGGCAATGCCACATTCATCTCACGTTGGGGTTGACGGACGGATTCAGCTTCACCGGTCTATAGTTTAAACATCATGATTAAGGTCTGCCCGGGCATTCCCTTTGACTGGAGCCTGAGCATACGACTTACGTTGATGACCTGGGACACCTCTGATGGTCTTCCCAAAATTTGAACTTGGGGTCGACGTGGCATAGTTGCCCAGAGACGTTGGGCGAGTTCCATCCCTCGTCGCAGACTGGCAGAATCTGGCGTGTGTGAGGTAACTTCGCCCAAACCGACTGCCAGTGGGATTGTTAACCGCGTATGATGTTGCTCTTGAGTGACTGAACGAGAATGATCCATATTGGCATGAGAGTAGGGGTAACTTGAAGGTCCCGCGGGTTGCATCTGGTGGTAACTTGAAGGCATTGCGAGCCTTTGCACTGTGCCGACCGAACCCGAAGAGGCATATCCGTCTGGTTGGTTCAGATCTCGTTGATCCAAGTCCAAGAAAGAGGGATCGTGCGGGATATCGCCAGGTAGGTTGAGATTTTCAGAATGTCGTTCGGGTCCGCGTGGAAGGTGCTGTATGTCGGGCACTATCAGTACATTTTGCGGCACAGAAGGAGATGATGCCAGCACACCTTGCCCCGTGCCCGGCGTCCCCGCACCCGCTGTCTGCTCATGGCAAAGAGTGGTCACAACCGTCAGACTTTGAAAGAGTACACTGAAGTACACGAAAAACACGACAAAGCGAACCAAAAAAAACTGAATTGATTTGGCGATAATCGATACACGATGCAAGAAGTACAACTAGCTCTAGGCCACATCACATGATCTTGCGCTCTGATCCTGTGTTCGCATTTAGTTCGGTTCTTTGATTCAAGTCTTAGGACCACTCACGTTTCATCGAAATTTAGGTATTGTTCGGAGGCGACTGCTCGGAGTGAATGGCTGGATCAACACTCCCAATATGTTCCAGCTGAGTTTCCGCTGTCATCAAGTGGACCAACTCTTCCGCGAAGACAGCACGGTAAAATCCGCTGTCATCTTCTACATCCCGCAAGTCACGTGGAGAGAGTGCAGCCTTCACGAGTCCCAAAACTGACTCCTCTACAGCGAGCTGCCCTTCTTGGTGCAGCTGAACCTCCGTCAAAAACTGTCTGTGCCTCTCCAGGGACTCAATCTCTGATGCAGTTTGAGCGACTCGATGGACAATTGTGTCTCGATCCGCTCGTTTTGCCTCGTAAGCTTTCTGGAGGAGCCTCGGTGGAAAATGAGTGAGTGCGGCCTCTAACAAATCCTTTCCCTTGTTTTTATACAGTTAAATGAGACGTGTACTTCGATTTAAGGATAAGTATTACCTCATTTACCTCCGCCTGTGTCATACTGAGGTGGGACGAGGGCCCAGTGGTCTTCGCAGCAAAGCGGAGTGAAAGAGGTGTAGGATCACCCCTTGATGGGTATGGTCGATACCGTGGAAACGTATGGAAAGCTGTCCCTGGGACATGAGCTGTGGCAGAGCCCTTTGGAGGGCTGGAAGCGCCAGGGCTGCGTGAGAGCCTGAGGCGAGGAGATGACGATCTTGAAGCTTTTGAAGAGCTGCAAGATGAAGACCTCCGGGAGGAATGATTACGACTGTGATCACCAAGAGGCGGGGAGGGGGAAGGGCTAGTGATGAGATTACGAGTGAATGACTTGCGTGCGAGCCTCTGATCGTCTTCAAGGATCTTGTCCTTGGAGTGAACGATCTGCATAACCTTGCTCCTCTGGAGCAGGGAGGAAGAGAAGTTGCTCACCGGGCTGGATTCAGCCGACGATGAGCCTGAGTGTGTAAGTGGTGGTGTAATACTCGAAGGAACGGACATGTATCTATTTACAAGGTGATGTGGTTGGTTGGAGCTGTGGAACGGAGTTCAGTTCTGAGTCTAAAATTGAACGAATCTGCAGCGAGAACAAGCGTCCGAGTCGAATCTATATCTCGATGGAGGTCATCTGTCCTAGCTGCCACACAGAGTTCGCATCTGAGGACGAATTTCTTTATCATATCGATGTCGACACTGCATGTGTCGCGAATTTGGAACAACTAGTCGGCCAAACCGCTGCAGCAACACATCAGATTCCGGTCCCACCTGCTTTTCTCCGTGGACCTCACGAAACGAATGTTAGAGGCGACTTTCATCCTACATCCGGTTTCATTTTTCCAGGAAAGGGTGAAACACTCCTTGACCGTTTGAAGACCTCAGAACACGAGCAACGCAGGCAAGATGTGCCGTACTATCCCTTTCAAGACGAAGGAGAATGGGAGCTAGCGAAGTTCCTCGCGTTAAATCTCACAAAGACGCAAGTCTCTCAATTCCTTAAGCTCAAGTGGGTGAGTATCTTTCCATTTTTTTCTATCTTTCAGGCTCTGATACGCTTTTGACTTGGATGTTCAAGTTCGAGAACCGTCCTAAACCCTCCTTCAATACTACAGATAAACTATTCGGTTGGATTTCGAGCCTCCCCCGCAGCACCCAATGGAAGTCCTCCCCGATCGAGCTAAACGGCTTCAATACAACCCATCCTATCCGACTCGTACATCGCGATGCCCTGGGCGTGGTGGAGGAATTGCTATCAAATCCAATGTTCGCGAGGCACATGACCTACGATCCTCACATCATTAAGCAAGGGACAGAACGTGAGTATAGTGAGTTCTTCACTGGCACCCGCGCGTTTGATGTTCAAGTATGTATTGTGTGTTGTGTATCACGTCTTATCTGACATCAATGCCACATAGAACCAACTTCCTCCGGGCGCTACCATTATTCCTATCATTCTCGCTTCTGACAAGACTCTGGTCACCCGTCAGACTGGCGGACTCGAAATGCATCCGGTATTCATAACGATCGGCAACATCCAGTCCGATGTGAGGATGCAGGCTACGTCACATGCCTGGCGTTGCGTCGCGTTTATCCCTTCTCCGGAGTTCGAAGTTCACCCTGATTTCAAGACGATCCTCTTCGCGCGCATTTTCCACCATTGCTTGGATGAGGTAGTAGATCCCCTCAAGCACGTCGCTCTCCACGGCAAAATGTTCAGTGATGCATCGGGCCAACTACGGAATGGGTATACGCCTCTTTGCTCTTACATCGGAGATCTCCCAGAACACCAATTGGTAGCCGGTGTTGCTGCAAACGCCTCTCCTGTCACAATGGCTGAGAAATCAGAATTCGGCAATGCTGACCCCGCAGAACCTCGGACGGGCAAACAGACGCTTTTGGAGATCGTCGAGTTGTGTAAGAAAGTAGACCCGTGGGACCTAGCTGCTTTTCAGAAGGCAGCTAAGCTGCGCAAGCTACTTGGCGTCCACTTGCCGTTCTGGAGAAATTGGAGGTTCGCCGAACCGTCACTCTTTCTTACTGGGGAGATTCTACATACGTGTCACAAATTCTTCTTTGACCATGTCCTCGTCTGGTGCAAAGAACTGGCAGGTCCACACGCACTCGACACCCGCTTCAAGTGCCTACATCGGCAAGTTGGCGTCCGCCACTTCTCTTCGGGCATCTCTCATGTGAAACAAATGACGGGCCGAGATCATCGCGACATCGAAAGAACCATAGTCCCTATCTTGGCGGGCCTTGTACCCGATCAATTCATTTCTGCAATTCGTGCCATCATAGAATTCATATATCTAGCCCAAGATCCCATCCATACGGACTCGTCCATCGCAACCATGAAACAAGCGCTCCGCAATTTCCATTCCCAGAAAGATATTATCCTACAGCTCGAGGCTCGCAAAGGAAAGAGCGGTCCCATGGACCACTTTAACATTCCAAAGCTAGAGCTTATGCAAAGCTACGCTCGTCAAACCATGGTGAATGGGCCGCTAATCCAATTCACTGCCGATGTAACTGAGAGATTGCTTATCACACATTGCAAGAATACATTTCAACGTACGAGCCGCAATCATTCTACTTTTGTGGATCAGGTCGTCGAGATACTGAATCGAGAGGAGACTACTCGTGTTTTTGACTTGTATCTTATCCTCCGGCATTCCTGTGACTCCGCATTGGAAAAGGCACTCGTCAACGAGAACGAGGAAGTGACGACGATAGACCCTGCACTGTCATTTTTACAGGATGTGTTACCGGAGAAAGAATCTACGTTCCGTGGCCCACGCCCCTTCCGCAACCATTTCAAAAATCCGAATGGCCTGATTACGTCTGACGGGGCCATCGCTTTCCATGTGACCCAAAAACCTGACCGTTCGCTGTCCATTACTGAGATGCAGGACGTTTACAATCTGCGGGACCTTTCTAATGCAATATTCGACTACATTTACGCAGCATCAAACGGTAATCCGACATCGGAATGGGATATCACTGGCGATGTCACGGTTTGGAACAAATTCCGAATCCAGTTGCACTCGTCTTATCGATCGCGATACATCAACCGTAGCCAAGTCGTCCAGGCTTTACCCCCATCTGACCATCATCCCCTTGGGTGTTGTGATGCGGTGCTGGTACGTCAGCCAGCAGGCGGTGATGTGTTCGGTAATGTTCAACATACTCCTTATCCCTCTCCTTGCTCTGATCGCTTCAAAGATGTCGCTCAAGTACGGGCAATCTTCATGCCGAAAACTCGAAACGTTCTCCCTGCTTACCTCAAGGAGGGACCACTCCTCTACGTCCGATTTTTCCCGATCGTCTCACTGCCTGCCCAGACTAGTGTGGGTTTATATCAAGTAAGGCGTATGCAGCCTTTCGAGGCACGGGCAAGTGCTATTGTTCCCCTCACTGAGGTCATACTTGCTATTCAATTAGTACCAGTTTTTAGTACTTTGTTACCCGGTGTGGTTGAAAGCAGCGAGACATCTATGGAGGCGTATTCACACTACTTCCTTAATAGTTTCTGTGACAAGGAGTCCTTCCATGTTCTGACTTTGTAGTTAGTAGTCGGAACTTGACTAATAATCTTATCACGCTGCACTAGCCGACAATAAACTCGTTTGAAGTCGTTTCTAATATGTGCACCAATCAAGGGCCTGGAACTCCGAGTCATGGCCGTAACACCATTCACCGATGGCGGCAAAACCCGTTCTTTACCGTGACATACTAGTTCTAAGTTACCGGCACCTGCGGCCCATCATAGCCGCTGAACGTTGTGGCCACTCAGGCTGGCGGCTTCCGACTTCGCGCTGACGCGACAAACAAATTGATCACCACGGTCTGTTAGATCGTTCTTTCGGAGCTCCGAAAATTCTATGCCACCTGTCCTTGGCGACGTGTCGCAAGCCAGGGCGCGGAAGTTCTCAAGTACAATAATTTCAAGGTGGTATCCAACTTGAAGCTTGACGCGTGACGCTCTTCACATTCACGCACATCGGAATCGCAAAACGCGTCGTGATCAGATGGGCCACCACCAGTAAACGGAAGTGCCCGGATCAGACGAACGCAGAGGCTCAAAGCGCGGTTAAGCCTCTTTCGTCTTCGCGCACAGGCGCAAAACGTCAAAGGGACGCACCAGTGTCAGGCAGAAGCGGACAAGGGGGAGCAAGGCCTCCGCCTCGTCCCTGTGCACACTCGCGTAGATATCTTGAATTGTCCCAACTTCACGCGCTCAACCTATAATGTACACTGTGATCGATCACAAGAACTTGAACAGGCCGCTCAGTCTTGAAAGGACAGGTTCGTCGCCGTCTCGCTCGATCTCCACGCTTCCTAACCATGTCCAAGTCTCTACTCCATCTCCATCTCCGTCGCTCTACAAGCACTCACCATCATATCCATGGGTAACATCGCGGACAGTCGTAAGTCGACCCTTGTCTTGTTCGTTTGCATCTTGACCACGACCGACCGCCCGCAAGCCCCTACTCCTCGCGTTCGCAGGCGCCTCCGCCGCCATCCTCTTTCTCTTGCCTGTTCATGCCCTGCTTCCGAGCGAGCTCCACGAGCACCGTGTTGCCGACTGGCAAAATTAGCCCATAAGTGAGATGTTCAACGGACGAGGATGGACGTGGCCGTGGACTCTCACCATAATGTTTCTTGCCGAGACCCGACATACAGTCGCTAGCGTGATGGTAATGAGGTGGCTCCTCGTTGTTCGCACCAAAGCCAGTCCATTCTTCGTCACTGTTTGATTCTTCAGTTTCAACCACATCCGACATGTCCATTTCGGGCCTCGCACACGGTGACCTTTTCAGCCAACGGCTTTCGCTGCGAGCTCAAACATCTTCAGACGTCGATGCAAAGTTTGCAAAGATAGCTGAGAAGGAATCCCACAACGTCACCACAGAGGTCAAGAAATGGTTCAAGAGGCTTGCGGTCCGTACTCCACGTTCCCTCGACCCCCATGACCTTACCCTGAATTTCCCTGCAGAAAGTGGAAAAGGCACACGACGAGAGCATGAACGAGTCCAACGCTCGCATCAAGCAAACTGGTAAATCCCCAGTTTGTCAATCACCCAGTGTCCCTGACCATTCGGCTCAAAGGTCAAGCCTACGAGAAAAAGTCCAAGAAGACGCCGGTGTGGAAAATGCTCGCTACTATACAGTACCATCGGACCTGAAATGTCACAAGAGAAATAGTCACTCCCAGACCACAACCTAACCTCCCTCTTCAGAAACCATGCCGTAAATGTCACTCAACAAAACGCGGTGACGTTCAGTATAGCTGCCACCCTCACCCGCATAGCAGACGCCGAGTTGTATGCGCCGCATATCCCCAACTATCGGCTCCCTCGGAGAATGGCGTTCCCTCTGCAAAAGCGCTTGGACTGGTTCTCTGCCCGGTGACCTACCCGTACTGTCTGCGGAATCCTTGCCGCTAGACCGGGCTTTCCACTCCAGCTCGCAAATCCCTCCCTGTTCCTCCCGTGTCTGGCCACGGCCCCGGAGTTGTCTCACCACCAGTGGCCGCATCGCTCGATCCACCGCACTTGCCGTTTACCACGGCAAGTCAAGGTTCTGTCAACTCCATCACCACCCTTTCCGCATTCCGCATTCCGCATTCCCCCCACCCACTTCCCTATACCACTGGCCATGAACGAGGCAGAATTGCAACGCCAACAAATCCAGATCCAGAGCCTACAAGCTGTACATTCTCATGCAGGCAATCCTGACCCTCCACAGTCGCAAGTTGTACTGGCTCCGCCGTCTTGACGGAATGTCCCAAATATGTGGCAGTGACTGACTTGCCAGAATCGGTCCCGCTGGATTCCCGGTCTTCGCAATCTCCGCAGACGTCGCAAATTCCATCACCCTCCAATCCGTTCTGCCGTCGGAACGCTTTCTGGGTCCGAACCACCAATCATCTCGCTCAAAGACAAGGTGTCAAAGAAGCCACGACGCCCTTCCTTGATTACTCGTGTGCCACCACCATCTCGTGTCACCCTTCAAGAGGGCCGAAAACTCTTCCGCTGACAAGCAATTCGGCGTTCACTCTGACACCAGCAAAGGCGTGTTCAGAAGCCACAGCGTCGATGTCGCCAAGAAGAGTCTCGAACGCATAGATTCGACTCATAGCGCGGGAAGCAACGTAGCAGCGTTGCGCAGATAATACACCCAAGTGGTTAGTCCCTCTTTTGTGTCTTATCTCTGTTGAATCGGTAGTATTCTATTTCTATATTGCTTCCGATTCTAGACCGGTCCATTCTAGACCGAGTCTCTTTCTTATCTTTCGTTTTCTCTGATTAGATAAGAGCAGTTATTGCTATTGGCTTGACTCAGCTATCACTGAGTCTATAACG
>JBBPOM010001371.1:0-11431 GCA_038091455.1 Leccinum uliginosum | reverse complement strand
TCTCGATCCCTCACGTCGTAGCACAACTTAAACCCATCTAGCAGAAAAAATAGCCATGGATCCAAGGCTTCTTCGCTTCGCTGAGGATGACCGTGACTTTTCTGGATCGGACTACTACCGTGACTTGTCCACTGAGTGGCAGGCTGATCTGTACACCAGCGGCCCGGGTGAGGCCTTGGCAACCAGCATCCTAGAATCCCACACGTCTCAGACTCAAGCTGCCTTGTCTGAGATGTCTGAGAATGATTTAGAAAGGTAAACTTTGACAAGTGTTCAGAAAAGATAGATTATCACACGTCAAAACCCTAGTAGCAGAAGGCTTGACTCGGAACTTTGGACTCAGAGACTACTCCAGTCTCTCAGGGACTCAGAGGCCCAGGTTCCTCCAAGTTGGACTTCAGGTGGATTCGGCCTGTCCGAGTCAGGATGGATGACAAGGTAAGCTTAAATCCCACATGTTCTGACTCGGATGAGATATTCGGTTTAACGGTTTAATTGCGTGCAAAGTCAATCCTTGGCAGGTGCCAGTCACAGTGTACTAGACTTGAATGAAGGCTGGGGCATGGCAGGGTAAGGAACATATTTCTATCTTGAATTACTTATTTTCTGATAATATTTCAAGACAATCCACACTGATGGGCCCAGGTGTAGGTGAATGGAACACTCAGGCTGGCATGGGTTTGCCAGGGTAAGTGATACATCTAAATCTTAGTAGTTCATTTTCTGATAGCCTATGTCAAGTCAATCTTCAGTGGCAGGTGTGAGTGGCTGGAACATAAACCATGATAACAGTATTGTGGGAACAGGGTAAGAAATACATCTCAAACTTGACAGTAAATTTTCTGATAGCATTTCAAGTCAATCCACTCAGGCTGTGGCAGATGATGGAGGTGGATGGAACATGGGTTTGAACACAAGTATTGGGACTATAGGGTAAGGAATATATCTAAATTTGGACAACTCATTTTTTGATCATAGTATTTCAAGTCAAGAGTCAGCAGTGGCTAATGTGAGTGGCTGGAACATGCCAACTAGTAATACATGTATTGTGGGAACAAGGTAAGAAATATATTTAAATTTTGACAGTTAATTTTCTGATAGCATTTCAAGTCAATCCACTCAGGTGGCAGGTGGAGGTGGGAATATGGCTGACAGTATTGAGGGAACAGGGTAAGAAATATATTTCTGAATCTAAGTTGACAGTTAAATTTCTGATAGCATTTCAAGCCAATCCACAATGGCAGGTGGAGGTGATTGGGACATGGATAATACAGAGATAGTGACTACAGGGTAAGAGAGATATATTATCATCATGATTAATTTTCTAATAGCAGTTGAAGTCAACATCAGGTTGATCCTGGATTTCTAGCAGGTGTGGAATCTGGAGACTGGAGTGGCAGGTAAGATATATATATTATCTATTTCTATCTTATTTACAGAAGAACCCATTAGCAGTTCCAAAGTTGATGATATAGACAGACTGCTGAACAAGATCAACACCACAATGGGGGATTTTTTTACTAATTGGGATATACCAGTGGAGAGTGGGCCTCAGCCTGAGGGTACTGGCAGTCTAGGTGATGACAAAGCCACTGATGGTGGTACAAGTCCAAATGTAAGTCAGTATATATTTCAGCTTGAATTATCTCATTCAGTTCCAATCTGAACAGCAACTAGACCTCAGTCTACTGCAATTTCAAACTACTCCACATTTTTGTGGAGATGCTTGTATGTCTTCTCCTTGTCCTTTTCATTTCTTTATCTCTACTATAGGCATAATGATAGTACTAACTTGAAATGTATTTTATTGATAGATCCCCTATTGCATAATTTGAATTCTGCTAGGGCTTTCCACTGGATAACTCTATTCAGGGATGCAGCAGAACTAATTTGCACTCATCTCCGTGAAAAAGGCCTGACTTCCTCAAGAACCTTCAATGACAATTTTTTGATGGAGATATTACAACAAGTCATTCATGAAAATTCAGTAGCATGTGTAGAGTTTGGACAGAGTCCAGGGTCATGGCCTTTGGAATGTGGTAAGAGATTGATAACATTATGCATTTGAATGTAAATGACTAAGATGATATCACTATAATTTGGCAGTTGAGATACAAAGACATTCTGAAAATCAGATGGTGTTTACCCACCTTTCTGATCCTATCTTTGAAAAACAAATTCTTCTGGAGTTGAGGAAAGTTGCTGATAGATTTGTGCAACACATCTGGCCCCGTGCTTTACATCTTGTGAAGTCACCCATTGATGTCAATCATGGTCAACAACAAGTCATCCTGCTCTCCCCACCCATCAATATGAATCAATTGGAGATGTGGACTCAGACTAGTGGTAATGGATATGGGTATGGAGTATTCCATGAGATGGTCCAAAATCCACATGATTTGTCTTACAAAATTCAAGTAAGTCATTGATTTATTTCAGTACTTCTAATTTATGTTGTTATTTTCTAGACACCATTTGGCAATCATGTGTTCCAGGAGGTATTCAAGACAGCAGCTAGAAGCAATCACCATGACTGCTTTGGATTCATAGACAAGTATGGTGCTCCTATTTCAACAGTTAGCTTGGGAACAGCTGCTACCATATGTGGATGGGTAAGCAACATGGAATTTCAAGCAAGTTGGCACTAATGCATTTGTAGTTGATTGTTGCACTGATGGAACACAAACCAAAAAAAGTTGTTTTCATGCCCTGGTGTACAGTGAAAAATCGTTTGCAAGTCCAGAAGGTCATTGCAGAGGTGTATGCTTTCTTCAAGCAAGTGGTATTGGAAAAAGGTCCAGCTGACATTCCCTTGGATCAAAGGAGGATTTGGCATGATAAGCTTACACAGTTCCTTACTCTTCAGAAATAGTAGAGGTATCATTTCAGCAATATTCTAAACTAGTTGTTCTAAATACAGCTGAATATCATTCCAATTGGGAATGTCATTCTAAACTAAGTTAAACTACCAATCAGCTAACCAATCTTTATGGGTCACCTGCTTTCAATCCCTTGCATACCAAATTTTGATTGCAAGCAGTGTACACAACTGTGGCTTACTCTGAAATTTGCATTGAGATTCCTCTCTGTGAGAATCATGGATGAAAGTCCCATGGCAAGAGCAAGGATTGAAAGACTTGCCTCAACCATCCTCTCCTTGTGTACCTCATGAACAGATATAAATACCCCTTGACCCTCACACCCAGGCCTTGCAACCTTCCTTGAGCTTCCTATTAGCCCAGTCAAAGTTGACCCAGCCTCTCAGTTCATCCTAATGTCCTAATGTTTTCCATCAGTTGACCAGGAGCATGATTGGGGTACATGAGTGGGGTGCTGAGAGCTGTTGGGAGGACTGGACATCGAGTCGGGGGCGTATAGCGCTGGTGCGATCATACTCACATTATCATACATCTCACGGACACGACCAGCTCATTGGTCTCAATCAGAGTCCCAATCACTTCCTCGTTCTCTACAAGCTACAACGGGTCACGCGATGGGATATGAAGTTTGCAAAAGGAGTTACCTATGTGTCGGACAATGGTCTTTCGAGCGGCCTTGGCTTGCTCGAGACACTCTTGAACGCGGGAAATAAGTATGATGCTCTCCTTGTCGCTGTTGACGAACATAATGGCATTGACGAGGTGCTGGATGCCTGGCTGGCACCGGCAATGGACATCAGTATCTATGGTTTCTCCTGAACACACGAGTGAGCGGTGGTACATCAGGAGGAGGGCGCGACGCTGACCGCCTCAAAGTTAAACGGCGCCCTCCGCGGACGATTCCTGCGTTGGTGTGCTTCCTCCTCGGCCTTGCGGCTTCTTTCCTTTGCCTCTTCCTTGTCTGGCGTCGGTGATAAGCCGGCAAGGCGGTGGAGCGGAGCGTCGGCGCATTCCGAGCGAGTATGGGATCGCCGGTCGACAGGGCGGGCCTACCTGTAGAGCCCGGCGATGCTCGACAGCGATAGGTCGTGCTTGAACTGGACGCTCTACAATGCGAGCATGAAGAGGAGTTTCTTCTTGACCTTGGTATCTACGATGGGATCAATGGCCAGTTGCCTCAGTGCGTTGATGAAGTGGTCGTCCACGCAGGCGGTTGCACGTTCCAAGCGTGAGCGTAGGTCATATTCAGGGGGAGGGGGGTACATCAGGAAAATTTTTAAGTGCTGACATTCCTAGCTTAATATGATCAACTACTTATCAGCTGATATAAGCAGATAGATGCATATCTGGCATTATTATTTGTACATCATAAATTTACAAAATAGACAATATCTTATACTTCTTGGTAGACATTGTATCACTAGATCAGATATTATCCTCTGAATATCTTCATTGTTCATCAAGCTCACATATCATCCTTTGAATAGCACCATGATATCACTGGATCAGATGTTAACTATTGAATATCATGGTTTTGCTACAAGCTCACTGATAATCATATGAATTTCACTATGATGTCACTGGATTAGACATTATCCTTTGGATATCATCAATTTACCACCCAGCTCACATATCATCCTTTGAATAGCACCATGATATCACTGGATCAGATGTTAACTATTGAATATCATATTTTGTTACAAGCTCACTAATGATCATGTAAATTTCACTATGATGTCACTGGATTTGACATTATCATTGTGCATCATCAATTTACCACCCAGCTCACATATTATCCTTGAATAGCACCCATATCACTGGATCAGATGTTAACTATTAAATATCATAGTTTTGCTACAAGCTCACTGATGATCATGTAAATTTCACTATGATGTCACTGGATTTGACATTATCATTGTGCATCATCAATTTATCACCCAGCTCACATGTTATCCTTTGAATGACATGATGGTATAACTAGATTGGATGTTACCCTTTGAATATCATCACTTTTCTACCCAGCCCACATATTATCATTTGAATACCACCATGATATCACTTGAATTAGACATTATACTTTGCTCATTAACCATTAGGAAAAAATGTAAGTGCCAATATACCCAGCTAAATATGATAAACTGGCTGTCAATCTGATATAGCCATATATATATATTTGTGACCATCATCTGCAGATTATCTACATTCAAGTATTGCCATGTCATTGCTTTGAGGTCACCATGTCATTTGCAAGACCAGCCTGAGATACTCTCTCTTGCACATCACTGCATCATTACTGATTGTGTGAACATCATCAAGTCACCACTCTAACTATTATTATCATTTGACCCAGCTCATCTGATAAATAAGATTACTAGCTATAACTCCGACTTTGGCATTGATGAGACTACATGTCCAAGTCTGACAACCAACACAGTTTGAACTCACTGACACGGAACAGGCATGAATACCTCATTAGAGACTCATTGCAGGAAGAGGAAAGGGCAAAAAAGAGCCCGTCGGACCCGAGTCCGGGTAGCGGCCGTCTTTGTTCACTTAGTAGAAACATATGGAAGGTCCGCTGAGGAACCACTCACTGCTCCGAAGATGACGGTCCTGTTATCGACCGTGGCTCACGCCATGCTAGGCACTCATCTGGGCGCCAGTTTCGCCATTCTCCTTTTCACTCCCATCACTCGTGATTCGTGAATCTTGATTGGTTCCTCCCTCCCCTGCGGCCCCACTGGTTCGCGTGGAAGGCCTGGAGAGGACTATTTCTTCCCAAACGACGGGCGTCTTGCCCTGAGCGATGAGAGCACCGTGGGTACTCTCTGTGAAGGTGGCGAGAGCCTCAGCGAGGGTGGTGTTGGTAGAGTTGAGCTGTGGCTGTATGAGGGTGTTGTTGACGTAGCAGTTGGTGTTGAGTTCGTCGCCGCCGTGCCAAAGTAGGACAAAGGGAGGGTGGAGGCATCGATGTCCTTGTCCGCTCAGGACGTGCAGAGGAAGCCCTCTGTCTCCTCGACGAGGCAGTCAAGAGGGACACGGAGAACATCTCCAACTCTCCTTTTCTCAAGGTCCACCCAATCCACACTCTGTTCAGTGCTCTCGTCCGCATCCGCCGTCCAGATGCTGTCTTTTACCTCTGGACCCATCTGACCCTCTCTATTCCGTTCCGCACACCAACCTCATGCTCCGCATACTGCTCAAGGCCACGATTCAGGCATTGAAGTTGGACGGAGAGAGCTTGAAGGGAGCCATGAGTTGGTACATGGTCGACAACATACTGTTCAAAAAACGACACGACGGTGGCATCGAAACACCCTCAAAAGGAAATCAGTCTCGGGAAAATCTGGTCGGTCATTTCTACGCACTCTTCCAAACGCCAGCACCACCCTCCGTAGTTGGCATTTACCAGTGGGCGGGCGATCAGGTGTGACGGACGCACGGGCCAGAGGCGGGGACAGCGTTTTCCAGGAATTCGCGCGCTTGTTTTCGGGGCATCCAGATCGATTCTTGCCTGTTGGTCCAACTCCGCTGGGTGTAGAGCGCCCCGGGCTGGCACAGGACGAAGACGGGCAGCTGGGACCGCCCCTTCCGACGGTGGTGCCTTCTGAGAGCACCTTTTCGACCTACATTGCGCTGCTTGGCTTATCGTCGCGGGCAGAGGAGATTCCAGAGGTATTGGTGTGGATGCGAGCGTTGGATATCACGCCCAAGACGGAGACGCTCGCAGTGGCGCTGGTGTTTTGGATGGAGGTGGGGTTACGGGGGCCGGTGTTTGAGGACGGGTGGCGCGATGGTGGGTCTGGTTCTCCGAGAAAAGAGTATGGTGCACTTCGAGCGTGGATACGGGAGTGGGTTGGGGAGAAGAAGGCGCCGGGTGAGGAGGACATATGTGCGGGTATCAAGCGTGTCCGGGAGATGCGGCACGGCCGAGTTGTACAACTATTAGAGTGGCTGTGCAATCGATCGATCACTTTGCTTCCGCGGAACCTGACAATGCCATACATCGATCGCACCGAACCTGATGCCTCGCCTACTCCCCCGTCGCGCACAGTCACCCCGCTTCCGAGCACCCACAAATTGGCGTCGAAGCTCGTCGCCCTCGGTCGCACAGTCTACAAAGATGTCTGGACCCAATTTTACGCTGGGAGCCCGGCTTCTGCACAGATATGCTTCGCGAGGTCGCGTTAACAAACGCGATGCCGCCCTCACGGCGCGTCATGCACGCCGCGCGGCAGGCGGTGGCCAAGCTCCTCCGAGTCACTATCGAGCCCGACCGTGACGATGATCATATGAGTGGCAACAACCACTTCCACGAGACGACGTTCCAGGTATCCGTCACGCACTACCACGTCGCACAGGGCACGCCACGACCA
The DNA here is from genome assembly GCA_038091455.1 of Leccinum uliginosum. Lineage (NCBI taxonomy): Eukaryota > Fungi > Basidiomycota > Agaricomycetes > Boletales > Boletaceae > Leccinum > Leccinum uliginosum. The sequence goes on along the minus strand of JBBPOM010001371.1, from coordinate 4,176 downwards.
CCGACGCGCGTAGTGAAAACACACATCACCATCCCCCCTCGTAGCCACCCTCGACTCCCGCGAGGATTCCACGGGTGGCTTCCCACCCCTCCCAAGATACGAGTCCTGGCGCCCTCATGGCGTAGCATGTCCGTGACGGAACACTGTGCGGTCGCGACCCAGTTCGTGTCGACGAGACACGGGACGGACCAGCTCGCGCTTGCTTTCGTGCCGTATGCCGACGATCCGCGTTTTTCGATAGAAAAGTTTCAGACAAAATTCGAGAGGTTGGAGTGGGAGATGGCGTTTGATCCTGACGGTGAGTCGTTGGTACGGGAGGGGGGCGAGGACTGAGACGGCTTGCGGTTGGTTAGTGGAAGTGATTCGAATGGAGACTATTCGACGGTTGCAGGCATTGTACGACGTCGATACGCGGGACGTGGACCGCATGTGTCTCTTTGGGAGGTGGTGAAGTTGACGACCTCGGGGAGGGCAAAGCGGAGTTGTCCTGCGGGGAGCCCGTTGGCGTAGGTGGACCAAGGGGTGGTATTGAAACAGGCAACGTACTCTGAATGTCTCGCGATCGTCAAGAGATACAGAGCTGGAGAACGGTCAGTCCTGTGCGAGATGACGGGACCACAATGAACGACTTACAGAGGTGGGGTGAGTTGTTCTTCATGCTCCCCACCTGCATGGACAGTTTTCTCAACAGTCAGCGGTGACTAGTTGTTTTTGTACAGCCTGATGGACCCTATCGTTTTACAGGATTCCATCACAAGCCTGATTTTAACGGCTAGAGTAGGGAGATCGAACGTGGCCTCCACTGTAGATATACTTTCATCCTATTTGTTACATAAAACATGGAATTATCGGCTTCCTGCCAGATGCGAGGGTTGGGGATACGATGGTGGTAAGCGGCGACCTAACATGCAAACCAAACCATACCATGTTAGCATTGATCACTCTTTGCTCTTCTAACAAGTCTGCTCTGGCCTTGCAGCGTTTGACGATTATATCGCTAATATTTGTCGGGGCGAGAGAGAGAGCGATCGAGTACGATTCGATGGCTGCGTTAGGGTTCCTGGACTCCATTAGGGTGTCACACTGTTCCTCGAGTTTCTTGACACAACGTCGGCGGAAATATTGGGGGGAGGGGGGGATTCTCAGATTGATTCCAGTGTTACCATTGCGCCTCAGACTACTCACCGATTTCCTATGTCGCTCGTTCACTGGGGATGTGCATCTCGAATAGTTCATCTTGCATCTTGCGAAAACATTCGGTCGCTTCTAGAACACGATTATACGGCCTTCAAGAACATTGCAGATCGCCCGATAGACGTGACTTCGGAACACCCAACTGGATGGAGCGAGAATTATCAGCAACTCCAAACTACCAAGCAAACCATACCTTAGCTGCAGCATCTGATGCCTCATTGACCGAGGAACTGGTCAGTACCACTGTTGTCCATTGATACAGAACATCGCTGAGGTGGTCCGTATAGGTGGATTTTTGTGCATGGCCATCAGGGGTAATCTGCACAGCCTTTGCGAACCATTCGACGGCTCTCTTCAAATCAGTGGAGTCGCGGCACAGTTGAAAACGTCTCTGGAACGCGAGGCCCATGTTGTCGAATCTAACAGGTTTGTCGAAATCAGCCTCGGGAACCTCGTCTGCGACTCTAACCCATTTTGAGATCAACTCGTTAAGCTTCCCAAAGTCGTCAGAGATCTGGAGTCCATTGAGTTCATATGTCTGCATCACGAGGTCTACGGCACGGCGTGTATGCGTATCCAGAGGGCAGATTTTCTCCAGCTCATTGATGTATTCGTGTAGTGTGCTTTCGGGTACTTGATGTCCTGATGCACGATAATACAAAAGAGCTTGTGATAGATATAACAACGTCATAGTCCGATCCCGGTGGTCACCAGCGCGTAACCTCAATGCTTCCTTGAACAGCGAGGTAGAGTGATGGAAATTTTGGTGTGCGTGATGAAACTGATCAGAGAGAAACTCTGCTTGAGCGAGATTGAACATGGCAACGACGTGACGCGGATCGTCCTTAAAGCATTTTTCAAGGGCTTGGGTGAAAAGTGCAACGGAGGAAACAAGATTATTTTCGTTATGGTTTCTGTAGTAGCCAAGAAGAGCACGGTGCCTCTCATCTGTCATATTTGCGACGTCTGGGAACACTGAACACTCCTTCCAGACCTACAACAAGATTCTTCAGAAATAACACGGTGATGGTAACATTTCACCTACACTATCGTCGACGCAACTAGACGAGCAGTCATCATACCATTGTTGCACAGAGACGAGGAGCGATAAGTATCGTGGCATGGATTCCTTGATCGTGAATGCTGTGAAACAGTTGAATACTTCATGTTGCAGCAGATGTACAAAAACTTCGTCCATACGTCTAGTCCGCTCAAGCAAATCAGACACACGTCTCCAGTGTGCCAAGAGGCTCTCCATGTCCTAACACAGGGGAAAACTCGAAAGATACACAAAGAACCAGCCGGACTTTGGTGGATGAAGCAGACGGCCTGAGAAGTCATCAACACGGATAATCGCAGGACGAAACCTCGATGATACGCACAAGTAGATCCGGTGGTGTGACCTGGGGTATTGATTTCCTGGAAATCATCAAGGGAGCTAGAGGTCATCGTCTATTGAAGCACCGTAGTGCCCACCATGAGAACGTCAATCCCGCGCTGTAAGAACAAGGATGAGTGATGAAGAACGGAAGGGGAAAAGGGAACATGAACACACGGCAGCGGCATATTGAACGATGTATTGCACGTCGCTCTCGCTGTAATTCTCGTCTGGAGAGTAGGCGCCGTTGGTTGCGAGCTGAGGGTACTGGACGACCTCGAGGGGGAAACTCTGGCTGTTGGTGATGTGCCAATGGAAGGTGTTGATCTTGACCCAGCTCATATCGTCGAGGGTCCTGAGCAAGTCAGTGAGGGGGAAGCTAGACAAGGTGAGGTCAGTGTGACGCATTGGATGCGACGACTGGATACGCACAAGTTGCGGAAAGTGTCTAACGCGAATCCACGGAAGGCCTGTTGGCAGAGTCACGTCAGCACAACGGGCGTCGGGTCAGATACGCACGTAGGCAGGGGTATCAGTGATGGAAATGGGTGCCTCAAGGGTGGACGTCTGGCTGCCATAGTAGTACCGGAGCTGACCAAAGGTCGTGAGGCCGCGGAAGAGACCGAGGGTGGAGTTGGTGGTGAGGGTGGCGGGGGAACCGTTTGCGGGGATGGTGAGAACGTATTCTTCGCTGCGGGTGCCGAGAGGCTTGACAGCCTCAGATGAGATGCTGTCGACGGACGCGCCGGGTGCGAGGGAAAGCGAGAGGGAGGAGAGCGTCGACGCGACTTGAAGGGCCGCAGTGTCGTTGGCGCCGCGACCGACGACGAGACGGCCGAACTTGTCGTTCTGGGGGTAGTACAGAGCCTGCTGAACGGCATTGTTGAGACCGCCGGGTGTGTTGTTGAGGGCGATGTCAAAGTAGAACGCGTCGCTGAGGATGAGCGCGGACGAGCCGCATCGTGTCGAGAGCGGTGGGTTACATAAGCTCGAGAGCGAGAGAAGGAACCGAGCAAATGAGTATACTAAGTTACTAGCGCCGTGGAGTTGGTGCGACTCGAAAGCGCTTAGTAGTTACTTATGAAATCCGTGAACTATGAATCATAACTTATAGATCTATATTCTAGTCCGATTCGTCGCTGTTGGCCCAATCAGAACCATACATTTCGTACATATCCGAAGCGTTTGATTCCTCGTCCGAGTCATCCGATACCCGACCACTCAAGCTAACATCGCTGCCATCACTCGCAGAGTCAACTACTTCCCACTCGAGAGTGTCCAACCGTCCGAATGATGTATCGAAATCATCAAACCCAGAAAGAAGTGCTTTGGAGGTACGAGCCTCAGAAGCAGAGTCTGGATCACTGTTAGAGCTTCGCTGGTCGTCGACTCCACTCTCTGCTTTGCCTGTATGTGGCAATTGCCACTCAATCGCGTCGAGTTCAGAAACAGATAGTGTGTTCTTGAGGTCTTCAAAATGATGGATAGGACTGTGGGAGACACCAGAACTGATACATTCGCAATCGTCAAATCCGGTCACAGGGGTATGGCCCGAGGAATTCCTGGTGCTAGCAATCGATTCCGTTTCGCGCGACTCCCGGACG
>JBBPOM010001370.1:0-11432 GCA_038091455.1 Leccinum uliginosum | reverse complement strand
GTGTCATGTCTCGAACCTGTGGGATGCTTTTAATGACGTGAATCGATTAGTCACAATGTCCGTCATTGCTCGTTTTATCCTTGGATTTTCCATTGTATTCGGCGCGGAAGCTGCCTCTGCTTTGATTCATCAGGAAATTGATGAGAGTTTGATAAAGCTTTAGCTACAATTTTCATCTATATCATGAACACTCTATGTTACCATTCTGATGTTCAGTTTGATCAGGTTAGATTTTCAAGGACTCAGTAGATGTTCATCATCATTCATCATCATCCTGGCTTATGATGGACTAGTATGGAAATATGCCATATCTTTCAAGATTCATCATCTCAAATACATTTGGTGGGCCTGGTCATAGTATAATCCAGGTGGCTCATTCAGATCATAGATATCAGACAGTGTATCTTGATACTAGTTGTTCACATTTATCTCACTTTCCATCCAGATCATGTATGTCATGCAGCATGTGTTGACAATCTTTTTTTATCTACTGTATTAATGGCTGATTTGGCTGGCTTGATCAGTCCAGCCACTCTGTTCATCTTGACCACATATGCCAGGAAGTCTATATTGATAATGCTCATCCATCCCCTATATACTTTGGTACACTTGGTAGCATTGGTCACAATTCCTCATAAATGTTATGATGTCTATCTTGGTCACATATGCACTAGGTGGCATACTCTGATCATGGTCAACTAATGCTATGATTACTGATGTATTTGGCATGCATGTTCATCCATAGCAAATTGCTCATCTTGATCATGTATATCATGTAGCATGTATTGACAATTTTTTTCATCTGCTGTATTCATGGTGGATTTGGCTGGCTTGATCAGTCAATTCACTCTGTTCATCTTGACAACATATGTCAGGAAGTCTATATTGATCATGCTCATCTATCCCCTACATCCTTTGGTATACTTGGTAGCATTGGTAATGAATGTTATGATGTCTATTTTGGTCAGGTGTGCACTAGATGGCATACTTTGATCATGGTCCACTAATGCTATGATCACTGATGTATTTGGCATGCATGTTCATTAATGTCAGGAAGTCTGCACTGACCATATCCACAAATCCCCTTAATCACAGATGCTATTGTCCCATGTAGGAAAGAGTGATTATACCTTGATCATGTCTAGCCAATGCTACAATGCAAGATAGGTCTGGGTTGGACTTATCAAGTACGCCATGTTGACATGTTGTCACATACTTGTGCCATATTTTCATATTTATCCAGTTGACAATCACTATTGGCAGTTATTATAATGTATGGCTACATGTTAGTACAGTCACCAAGTGGTCTCTGTATTCTAGCAACCTGCAAATCTCTCGAAGGCTTGTATATTTGTTCGGATGACAAATTTGCTGTCCAGTTTAGTGATGCAATGCAGTGTCACATTTGAAGAAAACAGCATATCACGTGGTCATACGATCACCGGTACCACTTGAATATACTACTCGACGAGAGAAAATACTACATGAAACCAAAGGCTAATGGGCTACCAAAGGACATGTTCACAAGTCCAACCTATTAGCATCAGTCCTCATATTGTATTCAGCACGTTTTTGGCGGATCCTAGCCAAAGCACTGTTCTTGGACGGTAAACGTTCGGGATCAGCGTACAAGGGGAAGACCTGTCTATTAAAACATCAGCGATGGGACAGATTGAAGGCATACTGTGAGATACCGGTTCCACCATAGTATGAGTTGGTCGACCTCTTCCTTTTCCTCAGGATCGTCGAGTAAATCCATGATGCTAGTATAGAACCGTTCCGAATCAGTAATCAGGTCTGTACGAGAGAAGACCTGAGCTGAAGTTAATGCAAAACGCGCCTCGAATTCAGGCAAATTAGGACGGCACCAAAATTAAGGGGACCGGCATACCTGTGTGGCCACATAAGCAATTGAAGCTTTTGTGACAGCCCGCATACCATGTATGCGCGCATTTCCAGATCGTGTGGCCTTCGGTTCCTGGTCCACGGAACTGGGGGACGTGAAAATATGCTTGAACGCCTGTGAAAATCATTATCAGTATATATAGCCGACTCCTCCTAAATGTACCTACAGAGATCAGGAGACCGCTCCGCAGAAGGCCGTTCCAGGGATCCTCGGCGTCATAGGTATAATTGGCGTACAAGAACACCGGCCACTGATCACCGGCTACCTGAATTTGCCCGTTGACGAGTTTCATCCTGGTCCTATCATGAAAAAAGTTTCAACCTGCTAGTCTAAATGCCTCGAGTTCAAGTTATACATACTCAGTATTAGTCCAATCAAGGCCAGCTGGACAGAGTAACGCTCCAGTGCGTTCATGATTGAACCCTCGCCCGGACTTGACGTTCCGAGGGATGTGTGGATTCAGCGACTGGCCCTTCGGGGTGATCCAGTCGATGATCGCACTTTTCATGCCCTTGGTGTCGTCCGCTCGGGCACCACTTGCGCCTTTCTGAACCTGTGAATGTCGCAATTTGCTGCAGCGACGTTTACGAATCGCGAGCACTCACCAATTCGCCAATTTGCATCACCTCCTCTTCGGATGACTCCATGATGCGTGCTTCTAATCCTGGGACAATCCGCACCAGTTCCTTGAATATGCTGAACTCCTTCCTGTCTCTAATGCGGTATAAGTGAGTCGCCATCCTTCAGACAGGTAATCGTAATCACATACACGGCAGTCAGGGATTCCTCGCTGTCACTCCCATCATCAGACATCAGTATGATGCCGTTCGTCAGCAACGTCTGAATGTTGCAAAATGCATGAACAGCACGTCCGAAATGACGGCCGTGATGGACCAAGGGGTCCTGAATTGACCTATATCACAGCGAAGTTATGAATTTGTCAGGATATAATTCGCAGGTGCACGCACGGCTTTTTCCTTGGGCCCAGTTCCAGCGCATTCAAACGACTACGCTTAAGGGCGCTCACCGTCTGCCCGGAAGTGCTGGAAATGTCGCCTTGGCCCGGATGAGTGGACATGATGGTAAAGAACTGAGGGCCAAGGATGCTACTCGACCGACCTTTATATGCACGGTAAGAAGGCCAGTGGCGGTGCGATGACCATCCAGACGCTGAGTAGTTGACCAAAGGGGAAAGAAACGAGACGGACGTGTAGCAAACCTTCTAGATGGGGGATAAAACTTGAGTGACTATTAGCGCGGCTACGGGACATGGCATTTTACACAAAATCGGAAGGAAGCATTGACCTCCGATTTCAAACCGTTTTGGGACATTCGGGTAAACGCGGACAGCTAAATTGAAACTATAACGAAGTCTGTGTGACTCCTTCGTATGCAGAAATCAAACGGTTCAGAGAACTGACGGGAAAAAGAGCAGGGTGACATCTACGCATGTGGGCAGGGATGTCTCGATCTTCAAGGCTCCTGTCTTCTGTGAGGAGACGCCAACGACCTAGAGCGCGATGCGACTCTTGACGTGCTCTACGAGGGTCACCGCTGCCGCGACGGCATATGTAGAGTCGACGGTGAATCGTGAGCACGACATTCATTCTGTATTCGAAGGCATCATACAACTCCCTATCCCTGGTTGGTTCAGGAAGGAACTGATACGCACGGGGATTGTCTTGCGCGGCAGAATTGCCTAGTATTGCTTGATGTCCGTCTATAGGTGTTTATATTCTCCTTGGACTGCGAGAAAGGCGTCGATTTCCTGGTGTGGGTGGTGAGGCTGTCGAGGGGCTGCTCAAGCCATAATCGTCAGAGAAGAAGATGTGACCGAGATGCACCAAGTGCCACGCCAACTCCGCGTCGCGGAGCGTATCACCCGAGCAGTGGGACTCGTCAATGTAAATCATTAAACCTTGCGTCTTGACCCATCGCTCATTTTTGCCGCAGCGGACTGTATAAGATGGGGGCGCCAACATCAGGTGTCCGACTCTTGCGAAATTCCTTGGTTCGTTGTACATCTTGGAGGGCGAACGTAGATTCAAGCGGTTCTCTCCGTCTGGAACATCGTGACAGGCAAAGTGAACCCACTCGTTCTTCCTCGGCTCCTCAGAGACTCTAGAAACATCCGATTCTAAACCTTCAAGACGTGTGAGCCGTGGCGAGACCTTGCATACGCCCGGAGACGATGTCCAGTTCGCTGCCAACAGAATAGAGTTTACTCTGGCCATTGGCGGTGGCTTGACCTACAGCGAGAAAGCGATTCTCGTGTATCGAGGACTGCGCCGATGGGACATCCGCCTCGCACGAATAAGGGCAGTCAGGGTGGGAGTTTAAGACAAGATGAACAGATGAGAGATTCCGTTGCCCACCCCGATATGGACTGGCAGCGTGAAACAGTAGAAAAGAGAACTCGGCAGTGGGGCACCACCGAATGCGTGAGCGAAGTGGAACTGTTGTCTGCAGGAAGTCTACATTCTGGAACACAACCTCATGCCAGAGGCCACGCAGGAAGCGACCAAGATTAATCATCACGTCCATTATTTCTGCACGCAATGTCACAGAGACCGAGCTCCCACGACAAACCCTGAATGCGGAATTTGGTGATTTGCAATGAGATGGGAACAGGATCTCTGTTGAAAAAGACGACCAGTACATCGCACGTATACTGGCCGGCACTCACGATGACGACAGGTCCGCCACGGGCAGCGTGCTAAAGTTCGCAGAAGGTCGGGGGTGGGGGAATTTGTGTTTTGATAACTTATGGCTAAAGAATCGAGTAAACTCGTCTGCAAGGGTCCGTCCCTCGTGGCCCGACGCAATGACGTCTTCAAGAAGAAGGGAACGGAGACGATAAATCTGGTTTCAGAATGCACCGCAACCTTGTTCTAGCAGTTCGACCGCTTTTGCGCAGTGATTACGGAGACATGAAGAAAATGCATCAATTGCTAGGGACGATGCGAGGACCTTAAAACAGAAATGTCGCTGGATCATGTCTGGGGATGCCACCCCTTCGAGGTACGAAGCCGAGGACAAGGGGGAGGTGATGCTGTCGATGGAGGAGGTGATGAGGTCTACGAACGAGATGATGAATTTCGGGGCGACCTGTTCGCCTGCGGGAAGGAACGACGGTGTCAGCATCAAGAGAATCCAGAGGAAACACAAGAATAGGACGCACGGCAGGTGCCTCGCGATCAAAGTAATACAGATACTGATCAAGTGTATCACAGTATATCTGACTGTGACGATCACCTCCGTCGCCGAATGTGCGATCCGCAACGACGTTTGCAAACATTCCAGCACCCGATTACTCTCCTGGTGTGAGTACTCCTGACGACCGTCAATCATGATCGACAGTGCGAACGCGCGAACCGAAACTTACCACCTTGGCACCCTCCCCATCCTCCTATTCCTTTCTCCCATCCTTCCCTTATCCTGCCCCATCCCTGTCTCCCTCTCCCTCTCCCTCCACATCGCCTCCTGCCACCACTAATGACTCGCAGCATGCACCGCCGCCACCTGAACCGGCTTCTTCAACAACTTGGCCCCATGCAACGCAGCTTTGGTGATGAACGTACCATACCCATCCGCCTCGAACATCTTTGCGGCCTGCAACATCCCGACGATGAACGTGATGCAGCCAGCTGCGCTCCGAAATTGAGTCTTCGTATACCGAAGGCTTGGACATACAGGGCGTACGAAATGTCTTCGAAACCGGAACCACATTCGGAGGTGATTTGGGCGGCGAGGAAGAGACGGGGGAAGTGATGAGCTCAGGGGACGTACCATACCGCATCCGTTCGCCTCCAGCCTCAAAATGCCGACGTGGCGCTGGTAGCAGCTGTCCCGCCAGTCAGTTCTCGGCGGCCCAAGAAAATATAAAACCCCACCTCAAACTGCACGCCCTGAGATTCAACCCTAAACAAATATACCATCCACCCACCTTCTCCTCCGCTGTATCCTCCTTCTCCACCGGTCCTTGTCTCCATATCGCCTTCACCTCCTTTCAAGTTACCCGCTTGAGTTCGAGAATCTGCATGAATTGATTTTCGGTGAAGTCCTCGAAGTTGAACGCGTTTTCTATAGCAAACCGGCCACTGACGTTCTGTTCACAATGACACGTCAGTTATGTCGTGAGCGATCTGGCTCCCAACAGACCCACCCGGAACATTTCCTCCATCTGATCTTTGTATCCAAGAAACATAACGATCTTCGCCAGGAACACTTTGGATTTCAGCGACCATCATGTCGATGATGACGACGTAGTAAGAGTTAGTGTTAGAGTTTATTGTTAAACTCTGGTTGTGCAGCATATAGGCCTAGGTCATCGCGAAAATCAGAGCCGGCGGTGGAACGCTCAACGGACTGCAAACCTCGTCGATCACAAGTGCATTTCCTCGTGTACCCTCGAGGATCGCCTTCGTGTTTTTCTCTGATTCACCCAAGTGGGCCGCCACGAAAACGGATAGATTTTTGACGACGACTGAGGCGATAAGACCTCAGCAAAACGTTGAAACGAATTCGCATTCGGTCAATGACCCACCTTCCCCTTTGCTTAACATGCCAAGGTCTGCGAGAATTTGACCATACAGCTTTGCGACCGACGTCTTTCCCGTCCCAGGAGACCCGAGGAAGACGCTATTCAGTGATACCTGTATCGGTTCCTTCTTCGCAAGTTCCCGCTGGTAGTTCGTCTCCAACAGCCTAACATGCTGCGGACGGAATCTTTCACGGACTCCAAGCCAATCAGCTCCTGTAGCTTCTTCCACGGCGCGCTGTCGCGTAGAACCTTGGACAGATCCGGCCCGATTAGGTCCTCCTTCGTCAGTATTAAGTCGTCTACCTGCATCCTCGACTTTCGTTCCCGTTCCAGTCGTTCCGCTTGCCGTTCCCGGATCTTGGCAAACATGTTTTCAAGAGCGCGCACATTCCCGAATCCTGGTTGGCCACTCCCTCGAAGCAGGTGCCGGACGGCGATGCGAGCATACAGCCCGTCGAGGCCGCCCTCGACTTCCATCCAGCCCTTGTAGCCTTGTTCACCATATCCTCCAGCATCAGCATGAACTCTTTGTGAGTGTAGTCCGAGAACTGTAGCAAGTACGGAAATCGACTGGAGAGCCCCGGATTATGCTCGAAGAACTTCTCCATCGGGTCCCTGTACCCAGCGAGGATGAATGCGAGCGTCCCGATCTTGTTCTCCATCTCATCCGAGGAGGTAATCTAGGACTTGTCTGCCAGACCGATCGTGGTCGTTCACAAGCTGGTAGGCCTCAGGCTCGTCGATGAAAATGGTACCACCTCCAACGTTGAGAGCCTTGTCTATGAGCATCTTTGCGCCTTGTACTCCCCCGAAAGAAAGCTTTGACCCGGTGGTCTCTGAGATGGACTTTCCAGGAAGTGCACCAATGGATGCGAGAAACTCCGCATAGAGTCTAGCGATCGTAGTCTTCCCTAAGAGAGAATGAACTTTAATCTGGCCTCGTGGCGAGCATGCTCACCTGTCCCTGGGTTACCAACTAAAACAACGTTGAGGCGCTCCTTGCTGATTGTGACACCTTGACGGTTCGCAGTGTTGATAATGCCGTTGATGTTCAGGATTTGCTCCTTCACATGTTCGAGGCCAATCATACCCATGATCTTATCTATGGCAGAGCTCTGCACTCCTTGAGCATCTTTTTGGTTCTCCCGTCTATCCCTGGATGCAGATGGCAACTTGGTATGCAACTGGGCTGAAGGAGTGCGCGCGACTCGCGACGTAACCAGGGCCTAACTTGGACTTCGATCAATATGAGACAATACTGCACCGACAGTGACCGCCTTGCTGCCGGAGCAAGCAGGTAATTAGAACTGGACCACACCAGCATAAGACAACCACATACAAATGATCGGCTGACCAGTAGAGTTCGATACCCTTGGCCATGAAATAAGTGTGCAATTGAGAGAGGAGCCAGTCGTTCATCAACGATCCGCCGACCGAGAATGCCGTCTGAAAATCGAGAATCAGCTGCGTTGTCCGTTCCCTTAGAAAAAACACAGTCCTACATCAATCATCGCAGTTGTATTTTGTCGTTGTTTCTCGAATGCATCTGTGATGGTGTTGAAGACGAGACTACAGTAGGCACTCCTGAATTCATCTGCATCGTTCTGCAAATGATGTGCAGTGAGACTGAGATGCAAGATAATAAATACATCAGATAGTCAGTCCGACGGAACGAATTCGGGTCCTACCTCGAACCCGGAGCGGTCAGCTGGGGTTGGGCATGGCGCATGAGAACCAGGTCCAGTCGGTGACCTAGCGAGAGAAGGCGAGGGGCTGAGCATGCAAATGAACGCCGTCTCCAGAGCGAAGCACATACAGCAACCAGGAGCGACTTCCGCACAGGAAATCTGGCTGTGCGCCACAGAGTATATGCTCAAGTCGATCATCCCTCCACCGACTAAACAAAGCGTGCTAACGTCTGGACATTGTGCAAGGATGTTTGCACAGAAGTGAAGGCTAGCTTCACACTCGGTGATCGTACGAACACGGGAACGCCCTTCAGGAGTGCTGGGGACAAGACCGGCACTCTCGACCGCCCGACGATACTGCTGCCGCTGCGCGCCCTCCCAATCGTTTGGATGAGTGAAGATGAAAGTCTTCGACCGACGACCAGTTGAACCATGGGTGGCGTGCTTGAATATAACTGCTGAAGAACTGGAACAGATGCTTGACGAAATGCGTCAAGACGTCAGTGGCTTTTTTCCCAGAGAGCAATGGCGGTATATACCCCACTGGTTCAGCACCAGGAGAAGTTGGATTCCGCGGCCTGAGGTGAAGCTTCCAGCTGGATGAATCAATCAAGTCATCTAAGAGCTTCACAACGAGCGAGGGAGACTGACCATTCCGCTTTCCTCCAGCCTTCTTTCACGGCTATCTCGCTAATATGGTCGGCGAGCGCCTGGGTGCCAGCGGCTTTGACGCTGCCATCCGAACCGTAATACAATAGAGAGGGCACTTTGAAGACGCATTTCTTCTGAGTGTGTTGGAATCATTAGGAGTGGAAATGGACGAATGGTGTTACCTAGCGAGCGGGTAGATATCTGGAGGTTGTCCAGGTTGGAGGATGGAGTATGAGACGCCGCTATGAGTTGTGCCAATGTCAAATGCAAGCACGAGTTTTGTCCTGCGGCGGCCTCCTGCTCGCGTATATTTCTCGATTGGACATGACATGAATTCTATAAGGGGGAGAAGGCGCGACTGGAGTGCGATAGAAAATACCTTGGAGAGCCTTTCCAGAGGCCGGCTTGGGTGAGGTAGTAGCCCGGGAAACTGACTACTTAGTACAGGTTTAGGCCGCCAAGGGAGGTTACATAAGCATGGAAGAATTCGGACTGCAGCATGGGAAGTTGGTGTGCACGAGAAAATACATCCCTTCGCCGTCGATCGGGTTACAGTCACACGTGGGTATGCACCCGTCAACTGCGTTGGTTCATTACCTTGTTTACTCTTGTCCGAGTCAGTGCAAGTCCGAGGTGTGTGGACCTCTGGAGTTAGTCTGGTTGTGCCAGGCTCCAGCCTTGGTCACGACGGACTGGTCACCCGGAAACCGCTGTACTCTGGAGTCTGCACGGACTCTCCAATTAAATATACACCGTAACAGCGTGTACATACATTGTACTCTCCAAGGAAAAATCCCGACTCCTTAGGAGGACTCGGAGGGTTTTGTCGGTCGCAAATGTCCCTCTAATTTTGTCGATTTGATTAGCATCAGATTTGTCCACAACGGAGTCGGGGACGGTGTCATTAATATTGTCCGCAACTTCTGTATCCAGACGAACCATGGCCACCGCCAGATCTGTCAACCCGGTTGGCACATGTAGATGATTTCTGCAATGGAACCGAAACAGATCGAATGTCCTGAGGGAACGGCACAAGCAGACGCGAGGTAGATTCTTACACTAAATGATTAGCCGATCGAGGCTGCCTATTTGCTCAAGATACATAATGCAGCCTGAGCAAGTTGCAGTGTTCAAGCTAAATCATCGCTGCTTGTAGCATTCAATAACATGGTGCACTGATCTACAATTGGACTAATTGATGGTAAGTGATGGATGTCCTTGCAAAAACAATGAGTTGTTGATATGAATGTCTGTGAAGACCAACTGAGAACACAACACAGGGCAAGTTGAACAACAACACATGCGCTCACTCACCCTATATGAGTATGGCAACCCTCCTCCGTCCCCACTTCCACTCCCGCCTCCCACAGGTGGCCCTCCATACCCCCCTCGCTCTCGCTCCCTCCCTCGTTCCCGTTCCCGTTCCCTTTCACGCTCGTGCCGACCTCCTCCAGTACCAAGTTGAACCGGCGGCTTCGGAGGCAACCCTGGAGGCCTCTCAGGCAACAACGGATGTAAAGGTGGTCTCCAGGCAAATGTCCCCTCTCACCACCCTCGTATCTGTCAGACGGATGATGCCGTCTATACCCTCGTCCATGGCAGTGACCATGCCCATGGGTCGGTCGGTAGCGGCGGTGGATGGCCCTGTGGAGGCGGTGGCGCGCCGTATCCGTACGGAGCCATGCCGGGTCCAGGGTGTCCGTAGGCGCCTGGGGGTGGCTAGTGTCCGTACCCACCACCCATTGACATATTAGTGCCAGGTGAACCTTGCGCCTGCTGCATCAACGCGGTGAACATGACAGGTGGGGTGGAGGTCTCGGTGGCCGTCCATGTCCATGTCCGTGTCCGTGTCCAGGTGGTGGATGCCCATAGAAACCCTGTCCGTGCTGAAGCGCAGGACGTACGTGTTCAGGGGGCGGACGAGGAGGTTGCTGAGGCGGGAGGTTGTGCCGACGTCCTCGTCTGTCGAGTTCGTGGGATGCTTCGTAGACGGGAAGTCTGGGAATTGAGGGAGCATGAGCGTGGAGAGAAAAACGGATTGACAGTGGAGACTCACGGTTTGGAATCGGCAGGTAATGGGTCCGTCCAGAAGTAGTCGTGATCGAGCGCCTGCGAAGCTGTGATCCTATTTCATTTTTTTTTGTCATTTCCCATCATGTATCTTATCCGCATGCACGCGTGTCTGCTCATGATTTCGGTATTTACGGCTTACGAACGAACGGACTCTTTCTTTTTTGACTGGTTTCCATTCGATCCTAGCATGCATGAGAGGCTTGGGCAATTATCATAAGATTTATCAATGACAAGCATGAAGTGGAAATATGAGAATTAAAGAAAAGAAAAAACCAATTGCGTTCTGCAATAAAGGCAGAAACTAGAGACAGATAAGACGTAAGACGACGTAAACTGGAGCAACATGACGAGGTGCGTCGAGGTGCGTGACAAGAACTCGTTCCAGGTGGTCATTCGCATTGCATGGATGGGTAGGTGGAAACCAAGAAATATGAAACCAAAAAGATATATGATATGCTGGTGAGTTGACGATAGTAATAGATAATAGCAGATGGACGTGTGGTGTGAATGTGATGCGAGAGGAAAGGATAGACAATATGCAGACAAGCTGAAATCAAGATAGAAAATGTGC
>JBBPOM010001369.1:0-11438 GCA_038091455.1 Leccinum uliginosum | reverse complement strand
CTATTATTCTGATATGTTGTGGACACATATAAAAGAAATGTGGGAATGTACTTTTGAAGCCCCCATATTGAAAGTATCAAAAATGCAAAAATATTTTCTGTTTTTGCCCCTATTTTGGTTTGTATCTCTTAAAACCATGCAGATCCTCATTTGAGCAGTGGGGATGGTTTATTATGACAAACATACTATGACTATAAGCTCAAACAATGTTTAAGGCCAGGGAATTGAAGGGGATTGAGGGGAAAAACATATAATGAAGGAGATTCCCAAAATAGATATGTGGTAGGAGTAGTGGCTGCATTTGGTGTGCTTCTTGATGATGTAATCATATAGATGGTTCAGGCAGAAGCCCAAGAGGTCTGCGTTCGGGGATTCCCAAACACTGACTCCCATTAGGTCCCTACGCTAGCAGGTGCCTGGGGTCCGTGATTTTACCCTTTTTTAGGCAACCGTCGAGGTTTCTGCAGCGTTTCCACTGAGTTTCTGCCTAGCACACGCACAACACGTTTCTACCTCTTTCTGCTCAACTAAAGGGACCCAAACATGTATTCTGTACCACTCTATGTATCTAATTCTCAGTAAAACATACTGTTCGTTTCGCTATGACAAGTATTTGAGACGCTCATATCATTTCCAAATTAAGGCATATGAATTGATCATTGATTCTTTAATGCGTCGACGTGTCGTGACTTCCGGTCGCATCTCTCTTTCACTCTCTTTCACACTCACCCCTGTACTCCTTGTAGACCACCTTAGACTATGATACTCTATTTTTTCAATGTCTAGATCTGATAATCATGCATGTCGGCTCGCATCTGTGAGCTCACCTAACCCTGCTCATAGGCGACTCGGAAATACTGGTGCCGCCTTTCTGGACATTAAATTATTCCCATGGTCCTGAGATCGAGCCTGCAGGCAGCCACAAGGCAGTCTCAGGTTCTGTATATGTAAGTTCTTTCTCGTGTCTTCCTCCTGGTCACACCCGGTGAGCCTGAACAGTTTAGTCTATTCAGCAGCATTCGTCAAACCGACTCTCACAAGATCAAGTATCCCAGCTTCTTAGCATCAGCTCTCCAACTGCATTTCTGACTTTGTATAACCACGGCATTCTCACAGTTTCACCCATTGATGGAATCTATGCTTTCCTATGTCCGCATTGCAATGTCTTTGTCAAATCCAGTCTCTTAGTCTCAGTTTCACTCTCTATCTCAGGCCACTTCACAGTTCTCAGCAATCATTACCACCGCAAATCTTGTACAGCACAACATGCACGCAACGAAAGCACTTCAACACACGTCATTTTGAAAAGACTCGATTCAACTCTTCATTTGGACGATTCTCATGCATTTACACCTCCTACTTTATCTCCTTCTGACTCGGAACCCCCCACTTTAATTCAGCATGCTAGGTAAGTGTCTCGAGTCCAGGTTCCATTGAATATTAATACAATGTCCCGTCTGTAGTACTTCGACTCTGGCTGACTCGGATTCCAACGAGTCAGCTTTATATATTCCTTCACCTTTCCCGCCTTGCTACGGGTTCCCTTTTTGCTGGGATCTTGCTTCTGGTTCCAACATACAAGTCAGCTTACCCTGGTTATGCACCCTGTGTGGCAAACCAGACAAACTTCCGTACACACTCAACATCCTCAATGGCCAGGCGTTTGCACGCACTCTGGACTGTGCTCATTACGTTCGAGATGCAGGTGATTCATGTCCCTCTTGTGCCACCCTCGCTCCTGCTCTAGATGAGCTCGGCAAAGCTATCCCACTTTATCAGCCTCGCACACGGCGCTCACTCAAGAACGCCCTCCAATTGTCTCAAAGTGTTGATGAGCGCTCCAAAGAACTTGAGCATTGGAAGCTCAAGGTAGGATTTTTATTTCCATACCATATTTTGGTTCTTACCCAAGTCATTGCTTAGTCGCTCAATGATGCCCATTCAATCGGCAACAAACTTGGTGTCATCAAAAGCCATTCGGCACTTCTTATGGCAATGTCTCAGACAGACGTTCCGTGGCTTCAGCGCATCCTTCAGGTCCAGATCAAGAATGGTGCTGGCATCAACACTATCATTAGATGCATCTAAGAAGCGATCAAACAAGGCTACAAACCTCGCGGTTATAGCAATGATGCCTATGACCTTGCCCTCCTCATTTACCGCATCGGAGGTGCCAATCTTCTTTACGTGCTTAATCAGCGCATGTCCATTCCATCCCTTCGTTCCCTCCACAACCGCCTCTCTTTTATTAGCATCGCTCCCACCATCGGTACAATTGTTCTAGATATAATTGTGGCAAACATCCTCAATGTTATCATTGAGCTCCGTGCTCATGCTGGCCTCCACACGCTTCGAGGTGTCAGTATCCTTTCTGACAAGATTGCACTCGAAGAGGGTGCAGTGTACTTCCCATCTGAGAATGGTGTGGGCAGTCTCTGTTGGAAGCACGCTTACTACAAGGTTGACCCAATCCTTAATATGTATGAGTCGGCCATTCAGATTGCCACCAAACTCGAGTCCGGCCAGGTTCACAAGGGAACAGAGATGATGGTAATCATTGCACATCTGTTTGGAGAGGATGAAACCTATCCAATCCTTGCTGCCCCAACATGCAAAGAAGAGGACTATATGGACTGGGAGAAGCTTATGGAGAAAGTCATTGATGCTTGGGAGAGCAGCCGCGGCGGAGCCGAGGAAACAGTTGGTCGGCTGTGGTCCTTCGCTACTGACGGTGATGCTACTCGTCGCAAGGCGGGCTACCGTACTCTTCTTCACATGAAGCTGGATGAATCCTCACCGCTTTATGGGATTCTTGTTGACATTCCCAGCCTCAATCTCTACACCGGCAAGGATGCTATCACGCTCGACTTCAACTACAAACACATTTTCAAACGTAAGTCCATTCCAGTCAATTTACATGATTTTGACTCGAATATAACCTCTAGGATTCTGTACCCTGCTTCGATCCACCACTGGCAATGGGCTCATCCTTTGAAATGTGAGATGGATAAATGCAAGAAAGCTCGAGTTTTACCTGACATGGTTGGATGACTGTGACAAAGAGAAGGCAAAGAGGCTGATGTATCCTGATGACCCTCAAGATGTCCCATGTGCTATTGATCTAATGCGGGCAGTGATACGACTTGGTCGCATTGATCCCACAAAGCCACCATATATGTCATTTGGTCAAGAACCTGAAGTCGACACTGTGATCGACTTCGAAATGATAGGAATGCTTGGCGACCTCTTCAAGAGCACAACCTGCTCGAGCCATTCGTCAATCCAATGCTTTCACTTGCCCAACAAATTGTCCACCTCAGCACGTTCGCTCATCTTCTCTTCTCGTTCTATCGCAGTTTTCGGCACCACTGGCAGTTCATGCACAATCAACTTTATTATGACTCTCAGACTCTCGTTAAGAATGTCATCTTCTGTGTCGCTAAGTAACAGCGCCTTGATGCTTCTGCACCATTCTTTCTCCCTGATGTTGGCGATGATCCCATTGAACTTCTCTTTGCCTTTTTGCGCATGTATGGGGGACACAACAGTGCTTTAAACTACAAGCAAGCAATTGATCGTCTACGTGCTGCCTGGGACATTGGAGGAGTATACTCACGCAATCCGGACCTCCAACATGGCCATCGACGACTAAACCTGTCACGGACAGAACATCTAGACCACATGCACTATGACATGTGGTCTGGAAATATCACCAGTCAAAACATGAACCTTCGCATGTGTTGTTTGAGTGGTCGCGACGCTGCAATCACCATTCTATCCAAGTCTCCAATGTATCCTGAAAACTACGACTATGAGACTATCTTTTCGACCCCTGGCTTTGATATGCATTGTGTCTTCAGGCATAACTTATACCCTGGGATTACCGACTTGGATGGTATGGAGGGAGAGAAATCAAGCGTCCAAGCTGAACCTAATCTCCCGCACCGTGCTTCTTCAGCACGGAGGTTGCCACTGATGGAAATCCTAGAGAGGACTCGGATGGTATCCAATCAGGTCAAGTCGACGAAGAAGTTGCCGAAGAAGACATTCTCAACCTCGAGGAGCAGCTTGAGGGGCTAGCCATCAATGACATCAATGACTCGTCCACGGAACCTTCTGGCCCTTCTCCAGGCTCCTCCGCCAAGTCCTTGATACCACCCATTTCCAGTGGCCCTGGGATTCATGCTAATGACTTTCTTCCTGTCGAGGAAAAATATATCCACAAGTCCTCATTCTGCCGAATTTTCTTCAACAGTGCGTTCAAGGCAAAATCTCTCGATCGTTTGCGGCATATTAGGGGGTTCAGATCTGTTAGCAAGCAGTTCATCACTGAGGAATCACCGCTGGATGATACGGAC
The DNA here is from genome assembly GCA_038091455.1 of Leccinum uliginosum. Classification (NCBI taxonomy): domain Eukaryota; kingdom Fungi; phylum Basidiomycota; class Agaricomycetes; order Boletales; family Boletaceae; genus Leccinum; species Leccinum uliginosum. The sequence goes on along the minus strand of JBBPOM010001369.1, from coordinate 7,080 downwards.
CTTACCTTCATCACTGGGAGTCCTTTCCTCACTCTTGTTCATTTTAACCAAATGGTCGTGCTCGCATTATTTCGATCGGCATCAATGGTCGAAAACGGCGTGTCGCAGACAACCATTAATGTGAAGACACTCCTTTCCCCTGCTGGAAAGGTGAAGGTCAATGGCGACATCCTACTTCTTCATCCATCAACAAACTCAGAGACGACAGGTGGTATTTTATGGGTCTGGATCAGTGCTTACCTCAAGTCCCCATCACCTGTGCCTAATGCGCATGTTTCGACTGACAAAGTCATCGAGCTTAGTGTGCAGGGGCCTCTTATTGAGCCGGCAACCCCAACGTTGTTACTGCCTCAAACCATCTACCTATTGATCATCGCACAGAGATCAATTCACAAGACATCACGTGGGCATTGAAAGAGGACGTGCTAGAGGCTGTGATTGCGAGCATCTGGAAGCAATTGGTCGATCTCAAGATACTGATCTTAAATGTGGCTTTGTTAAGTAGGAGGTATGCCGGTTTTCTTTATTCCAAACATGATGGTATGTCACTCGCCATATTTCTTGGGTTGTATACTACAGTAGTTATCTAATGAATCACTCTAGGACTGTCTGCTTTTATCTGCTCAGAGGCAACACAAGCATTGTTCGAGGCAGATGTCACAAACAGTGAAGTGATATGTAGGCTTTGCCACAAGCCAACTAGCGACCTCCGGTCTCACATGGGAGGACATATTCTTCGCTCGATCCACAGAGTCCCAGGACACTGCATACCCAGAGTATGCACATCCCAGGAAGGCATTCAGGGGACTACCTCTCTCTGCAGCAATGGAGGATGCTGTCATCGTCACGATCGAAGAACAGAAGAAACCGGTGTTCCAGTTCGTCCCATTTTGGAGCCAATCAATATATTGAACCGAGAGAACACCAGCGGCCATCCATTGGCAAGTACCTCCGGTACTGGGCAGAAGAGACACGCCGATGCCACGCAATTCAGAATTGTCATCGACTCATCCAATGGCACGAAATGTGCATGCTTGAAGAACTAGTTTTCGGGATTGTAACCTTTCTCGTGGACGGTACTTCAAGTACTACTTCATAGTATGCTTCGCTATCATTATGTTGCTTTTTGACGTGCTCATTACAGCTCTGCTGGCGCTTTTTAGTGGGTAGTATGAAGTCGCTCCTTTTTGTTCCACTGCTTATGCGGTTACGGGGTCCTGTCACACTCATGCGTTCGAATCTTGATCGAATCCTAATCAGCATATATTATGTGACACTTTAATCTGCGGGTGTCATGACTGGCGTGCTTCGCACGCCTCTTGCAGAAGCTCCTGTCAAGAAAGGGGCAGTATCCAAAGCTGCGAAAATTCATTCCCAAAAAGGCAATGTTTGGTTCTGTTTGGTGTCACCAGAAATAATGTAGCCCCTGTTTTTCTGATTCTAATGGTGCAAGAATCTAATCAATCAGATCAGATTTGGATGAGATATGATCAAAATGGTCGTGAAACCCTGGCGATATAAGCATTCTGATTGGTCAATATTGGTCAATGGCAATTGCTGACATTTGCTGGAAGCATGAAAGAGTCGACGGCAGAGGTTAAGCAGGTTACGGATGTGTTACGGCCATGGGTTTCAGGCTTGTGATTGGTGTGGATATTAGAAAATCAGCTAGCTCAGGTGATAAGATCATAAAGATGAAAAATATGTGATCATGTATTATTGAGAGAGATGATGCGACTAAGTAAGAACATGGAAAGACTCTTTGTCACAGAAACTATTAAGGAAGTAGTTCGAATATGCCTCCATGGCTGTCTCACTGCTTTCGACCGCACCAGGCAACAGGGTACTAAAAACCGGTACTAATTGAATAGCGAGTATAACATCAATGAGGGGAATAATAGCACTGGCCCGTGCCTCGAAAGGCTGCATACACCTTACTTGATGTAAACCCACACTAGTCTGGGCAGGCAATGAGACGATCTTGAAAAATTGGATGTAGAGGAGCGGTCCCGAGTCCTTGAGGTATGCAGGGAGCGTATTCCAAGTCTTTGGCATGAAGACTGCGCATACTTGGGCAACATCTTTGAAGCATTCACTGATCAGCAAACTACCAAAAATCCCCCAGAGGTCCACAGAAATCCACAGAATTACCACCCAAGCCTGTTACGATTGTCTCCGAGACTCTCTATGTACCTCTTTTCTCTTTCCTTTTGTTTCGCTTATCGCCTCTACTTTGTATTCACTTTGTATCATAGACCTCGAGCGGCTTCGTCCTCCTTTCCACGTCGCTGATGGTCCGACATTTCCCTATCTTCCTTCCGATTTCTTCCTACCTTCGCCTAGATCTTCTGACTCATGATGACGCCATTGCTTCATCAGCCATCAGTCATTACTTCGTCATGTACGCTTACTCCTCCGCAGTTTCTGACTCATTCCCTACTGCGGATGACTCCTCTATTCCATGCGATTCCATCGCTTTCCATCTCGTAGTACTTAAGGACCAGTCTCGTCGTTTGTATTTCCCTAAGCTAGAGCTACTTGAAATCCAACTGAGTATCCTCTGCCAAACTCGTGTGCTTTCGTCCTTCGTCCCTTAGTCCTCTGCCCATCTCGGGTGTGTCCTTAGTCCTATTCTTCGAGTGACGTGACTCTTCGTGAGTTCCTCCTCGAAAGAACCCTCAGACCTTCGGGCTTCGCCAGACGTTAAGTCTGCTCGGCCAATCCTTCGTCTTAGCCTTCGCATTCAAGTCTACAACCGACCCTACCCGGGCCAGCTGTAACAAAAGCTCTAGCTTACCTCTTACGGTCACCATCGTTGTGATCCGTCGTCACCATTTCTTCGAGAAACCCCTACCAGAGACCGGAGCGGAACACTCCCTCCAACCCTAGAAACCCCTTAGCTCACTCGTCCCATCGACATTCTCTATCCACTTCCTCGTGGAGAGAAGAACCTTCGACCTCAGAAAATTTCCCAGACTCCCCAGACGTCCTTCCTCAACGCTCCAGCGACGAAGACGAAACCGACTCAGAACTCCCTCTCCTATCTTACGAAGAACAGGAAGAGGACCTTACCCTTGACACAGAACTCTCCCACCAGCTCTCTTCGAGTCTAGTCCTCCCGCGAGTACCCACTCCTCCTTCACCCTCCCCTCGAACCCCTAGAGGAAACATCTTTGCCTATCCACCTCAAAACCCCGTCCCTCGATTAAATCCCCCCATCATGTCTAAACCTACCGAACTTCGCATGTCCCCCCCTGACGCTTATGATGGCAACCATCGCAAAGCTCTGCCATGGTTACGCTCGGTACAGAGATACCTCGTCATCAATAAGGAGATTTATAAACTCGACGAACAGAAGATCTGTTATGCCCTCTCCTACATGAAAGAAGGGACCGCCGCCACCTGGGCGGACACCTTTACCGCGAAACATCTCGACGATGGAGGAACCACTCTCGGAACTTGGGCAGAATTCGCCAAAGAGTTCAAAACCACCTTCGAGCATTCCAATTCTGCTGCCAACGCTCTCGCTTGGCTTACCACCCAGAGGATGATTGAGAAATCCCCTGGCAAATACTCCATGTCCCTCGCCTCCTACATCGCTCAGTTTCAGAGCAACGTCGCTATCTCCAAAGTAACCGAAGAATCTACCCTTTGCCACTACTTCTCCTCGGGCATTCCCCCTTCCTTATCTGGGAAGATCTACCTCATGGAAACTGTCCCCACCACCATCGACAAATGGTACTCTCACGCCCAGAGGATCGACGATCAACAACGTCGTGCTTTCCTCACCTCCCAACAACACAAAGGGCGATCTTTCGCCAACCCCTTCTCCTCCCCTACGACTACCAACCACACCAAAGAACGCGACCCTAACGCCATGGATGTAGATGCAATCAACGTCCGCATTCCAAAGCTTACCCCCTCGGAAAGGGAACGATGCTTCAGAGAAGGACTTTGCCTTCGCTGCAGGAAACCGGGTCATAACGCCACCTCCTGCTCCACATTCTCGACTAGCACCCCCTCCTTCAGGAAGACAACTAGGAAAGTCGCCAAAGCTGAAGAAGACCTACCTAAGCTGGAGGATGTCGAGGATGACGATGAAGACGATGACGATGAAGCAAAAGTTGTAGGAAAAGTTAGACTCAACCTGGATTTTTGAAAGGGAGACCTCGTTCGACGCAAGGTTCTCCTATCGCCACGTGTGCACCTGTACTTGTATCTTCCTCCTCTAAAGCAATGAAAATCCCCGTCTCTCTCATAGTACCCTCGCACTCTCTAAAAGTCGTCGAAACCTCAGCTCTCATCGACAGTGGTGCAGAAATCTCCTGCATCGACTGGGCTTTCGTCCGAAGGAACAACCTCCCTCGAGACCGCCTCCCCACTCCCATCCGAGTCAGAAACGTCGACCAATCCACTAACCGAAAAGGCGACATCCTCTTCTCCACCACCCTCTTCTTAGACATCGGAAAAGTCACCCAGAAAGTAGTCTTTCATATCATGGATTGCGGAAACGAAAACGTGATTCTAGGACTTCCCTGGCTCCAAGGAGCGAATCCTCTCATCGACTGGGAACGGCAAACCCTTACCATCCCAGAATCTGTAGACCAATCCGCGGACCTATATCACCTACATACCGCTGATCTCAAACGACACGATTCTCATTTCCGCAGGCCTGAGCCATCTCCTCGGAAAACCAAAGTCCCTCGTCACACCAAAGTATACCCCGATCGAGATAAAAGACTGTATAGATTCCTCGGCTTCGAAACCGAATCGCAATTCCTTGAACGAGCTATAACCAACAAGGTTCTCTGCCGAGTAATGCGTTGTGGTTCGCGTTTTATTCCCAAAGGATCCCCCCTAGTTGCTCGCCTTACCACTGCCACCAACCTTGCAGTTGAAGCAGAGAAATCTAAACCAAAGACCACCCTCCCACCAGAATACGCCGCCTACTCTTCGGTGTTCTCTGAAGAAGCTTCGTCCCGCCTTCCTCCTTCTCGTCCCTACGATCACGCCATACACCTCGACGATACCTTCACACCAAAAATCGCGAAGGTATACCCCCTCTCACCAGAGGAACAGAAAGCTACGGAAGCCTTCCTCGATGAAAACCTCCGCAGTGGGAAGATTAGACCTTCCAAATCCCCTCAGGCCTCCCCCTTCTTCTTCGTAAAGAAAAAGGATGGCAAACTACGCCCTTGCCAAGATTATCGATATCTTAATTCCCATACTACCCGCGACGCATATCCCCTTCCCCTCGTCTCAGACCTCATAGACAAACTCAAGGGAGCTAAAGTCTTCACCAAATTCGATGTCCGTTGGGGCTATAACAATGTCCGCATCAAAGAAGGTGACCAATGGAAAGGCGCCTTCATCACCCACAAAGGCCTCTTTGAACCCACTGTTATGTTCTTCGGAATGAACAACTCCCCCTCCACCTTCCAGCGATTCATGAACGACTCTTTCCGCGATATGATCGCCGAAGGATGGCTCGTTATCTATATGGACGATCTTCTAATCTTCTCCCCTGACGATGCTTCCCACTCGGAACACACCAAACGGGTCCTCCAACGGATGGAAGAACTCGACTTACATCTTCGCCTAGAAAAGTGCAATTTTGCTACCGCAGAAGTCGAATACCTCGGCATGATCGTTAAACCAGGTACCCTGGCTATGGATCCAGTCAAACTCGATGGAATTGCCTCTTGGCCAACCCCCACCTCCGTTAAGACCGTCCGATCGTTTCTTGGCTTCGCCAATTTCTATCGACGATTCATCGATCACTACTCCGATATTGCACGTCCCCTCATCGACCTCACTAAGAAAGGGAAACCTTGGGACTGGTCTCCTGCCTGCCAATCATCGTTTGACCGTCTCAAACACTCTTTCCTGTCCAAGCCTGTCCTCCGCCTCCCTGATCTCTCTGCCCCCTTTGCAATCGCTACCGACGCCTCTCGCGATGCCACCGGAGCGATCCTCCTTCAAACAGATTCTAACGGAGATTGGCATCCCTGTTCCTACCTTTCCCAGTCCTTCATCCCCGCAGAACGAAACTACGACATCTACGACCGGGAGCTGCTTGCAGTTATCCGCGCCCTTAAAGCCTGGCGCCAATATCTTCGCGGTTCCCCCTTCCCTGTCCAAGTCTTTACAGATCACAAGAACCTTACCTTCTTCCGTAGTCCCCAACATCTAAACCGTCGCCAAGCTCGCTGGCTTCTCGACCTTGCAGATTTTGACCTTAAAATCACTCATGTACCCGGACTCCTCATCTCGCAGGTCCCGACGCCCTCTCCCGCCGACCCGATAAGGTCTCCCTTGACATCGATAACGAAGACGTCACCCTTCTCCCTCCCTCACTTTTTGTACGCCTTATCGATTCTACTCTTCGAGACGTCATCTCCTCCGCCTCCGGTGATGATACCCTCGTCCGTAACGCCCTTCAAGCTCTTGAAGGCACCATCCCTCCTGCCTTCCGTTCCCGCCTCTCCGATTGGCAAGTCGATGGCGGAGTCCTCACCTACCAAGGCCGTGTCTACATCCCAGAATCCGGCCCTCTCCGTCGCGACATTGTCGCTCGCTCCCATGACCATCCCTCTGCCGGTCACCCAGGATATCTCAAGACTCGCCAGCTCGTCGCAGCGGAATATTGGTGGCCTGGTCTTGCTCAATTCGTTCGCAAATACGTCGAAGGCTGCTCCCTCTGCCAACAGTGCAAGGCAAACACCCACCCCACCGTTCCCCCTCTCACCCCGATTAAATCGACCTCTTCCCGTCCTTTCCAACAGATCTCCTGCGATCTCATCACCGATCTTCCCTCTTCCTCTGGTTTTGATTCCTTACTGGTCGTGGTCGACCACGGGCTTACGAAGGGGGTAATTCTCTGTCCTACCAAGAAAACCGTCACCGCTGAAGGGATAGCTGCCCTTTTCTTTCACAAAGTGTACAAACGCTTCGGACTTTACGATAAAATCATCTCCGATCGTGGTCCACAGTTCGCCTCTTCCTTTGCCAGAGAACTCGGAAAAGTCCTCGGATACAACCTCTCCCTTTCCACCGCTTATCACCCTCAAACGGACGGAG
>JBBPOM010001368.1:0-11439 GCA_038091455.1 Leccinum uliginosum | reverse complement strand
AAGCGAGAACTGGGAAAAAGATCAGGTACAAAGACCACCCCCCCTCTCCCCCATTGGGAACTCAGAGAAGCCTCGGATGGAAAGATCGAGATCATTCTGATCGGGTATGTACATACACCGTACGCGCCTGGCCAAGTTTTCGTGATGAGTACGTATAGAGAGGGTGCCGGAGGGTCATGCGGCTATGCTACAACGTGGATAGGGTAACACAAATGTTAGATCTGATAATGTGATTCATATTCACCCACAATCCTCCCTGCATGAGCCTTTAGCTTTAGGGGGCTAACTCGACTGCAAGCGGAGCGGAGCTTGCACGGAAAATATCTGATTCTTGTGGTTGGTGGTCCTGAGCGCATCGCTTCAAAGAATCAAGTTGGTGTTACGAAGTCGTTCTTCCCACATATCTGACCTAACAACTATGTACGTGGTCCACCTCGCCATCCCCGCGGACAATCCTGAGCTACTCAAGTGGTTACGTGTACTGATGGAATGACGAGATGGACGACCATACTGGGGTAAAGGACGTAAGGCGTTTCGTGTCACCTGGGTCGTTCGTGCGTGAGGAGGACTGTATCGGTCGGATGAAAAGTGGCATATTGTTGCCGGAGACGTTCCAGAATTTTACCACAGGACGAGCAGCAACTGCGAGGAACAAAACGTGTGATCAGCTCGTTATACAATACAACGTGTAAGATTGGATTACGCGTAGAGATTTGAAACACGGACCAGAAGAAGCACAACGCTCTCTGAGCCCGGTTTCGCATAATTAAAGGGTTCGGTAAATGCCAGACGAACATCCTTACTTGAAAGTCTTCTCGATAATTACCGAAGGGTCGACAGTGAATCCGAGATCACGCAGGAGTGTGAAAAGGAACAACTTGATCCTGAAACCCCCAAAAATATCAGTACTGTATGTGTATAGTTCCACCCTTCCCACAAAGGAATACGTATTATGCTGAACCAGTAGAGAAAATCACACAAGGCTGAGGCCCAGACATATTCCGGTGGAATATCCTACGAGATCAAATTTCCATCTCAAGAGGCAACAAAGTCTAAAGAAAGAAAATCATGCCTCAGGCTTCTGCAGTACTAGTGCAGCGCGAAAGGAAGTTCCGAAGCACACGATCCCCACGGAGGATGTGCAATGCACGAAAAAGGATAGCCTAGCCAATAATGACTCACTTAGCCAATGCAAACCTGTAATCTATGCACCCACGGTTTCCATCCAGGAAGGTCAATGTATTCGAATACAAGCCTTTGATTGCTTTGATGTTCTCCGGCGGACGGGTCCACCGCTCCGGCCTGCGAATGCGCCACTGATCAGATGTGGCACTCAGGGTCAACAATGCAGGGAAGTTTTTCGTACCTGAAGATGTGTGCATCCCGACCCCATATGGAGTGGCTTTATTAATCGCTCGAATAGGTATTGTGAGGATGTCGTTTTCGGAAATCTTTATGGTTGCATTGAGCGGAGCGCTCCATGTTTATCCTGGAATGGTTGTTGAACGGAGATTTAGTCGCATTGTCCAAGTCACGGGGACATGGAATCGGAGTGACGAACGACCCAATCGAGATATTTTAGCTTGGATATATCACCGTCCAACTTCGGCGAATTCGGATCTATGCTGCGAATCGCCTGCTATAGATGGCGGCCCTGAGTTTGAGGTGCGTTTGCCAGCGCATACAGACACCAAGTAAGCGCAGATGCGAAGTTTCGTAACCCGCAATGAGGAAGGTAGAGATCTGACATAACATCTGAAGTGGTCACATCCGTTGGAAGCAAGGCATGCCATATTGAATTGCACTGAGGACGTGGCTCAGGGTAACATTCCCGCCGGGACTGAGATACCCACCAAGGCTGGGCAAGTCAGGTTCGACCGGCGTTGGGGATGATGTATGTTTTTGTTTGCCATTCCAACAAATCAGAGGTCCAACATCGATCGCTGCCCAAGTTGTGGTCAAATCAACTGGATACCAATGCGGATCAGGCGACGGCGCGCTTTCACCATCGCCTGGGAATGAGAGCACTAATGATCATGACATGCTGTCAGGGTGAGATTAAACGTCAGATTCTCCGATATGACGCACGAATTTCCGACGAAATGGAAAATGCGTCTCGAGCATAATGCGTAGTTGAAGCATTTAGCTGTAGTGAATATCAACTGACAAGCATCACTGCTATCAGTGAGCTCGACCCGGAGCCTCAGTGAAACATTCATTGATGAATGCTCATTCCTTTCAAGGCCACAATGTCCGCATGCTGCCTGCGATGCTGATTACGTCGAGGGGACCTAGAAAGCCACGTCAAAACATGTATCGGCTTGGAATGATTCTTTGACAAGAAACTCCATTGAAACATCACGCAATTTGCACGAGATAGTTGATACATTGAACCAGATGTCAATGGAGGAGAGAACGACATACTTTGGTAGCTTTATGCCTAAACACTGCACTGGGTTCACTGTCTTGAAATATGCTGTTGTGAACGCAGGACTCTGGCGAATCCCAAACGATGACACCCCGAGTTCTCGTCGGGGAGGTTTTGCCGCGAATATACCATCACCTGTCTTTGGTGTCTTCTGTGAGGTTGTCCGTGGTCGGTCTGATAAGTGTCCCTTGTAGTCGTGTTTTAGACAAGCGCCACGTGTGCGTTGTTCACACACTCTCCATGCGCAACACCATCGCCATCGTCGATAAGTTATCCTCGCCAGATATTGCTTCTTTGCTTTCCATCCATCCGAACGACGTGACAGTCCATGGCTACGAGCTGCCACCGCAGTGGGAACCCTGGTGGGCTTGGGCGCTAGATCACCCACCAGATCACCCACCAGCCTGGCTAAAGCTCATGCACTACTTCACGCGTTCTTGCGATGACGACGTACCAAACATGGACGTGAGTATACACCTCCAGCGATAGCCTTTCGTACGCCACCAACTCGACTTGCCAGATTCCCCCACAACTCCGTTCCTTGGTGGATTCCGTGCGCAGTCTACAACTGCAGCGCACACCGTCAAGTGAGTCGCTTGATAGACTCTACACAGGCCCGGACAGATGACCTCATGCGCGGTACCCCACTAGCCTACGAAGCGCGGGACCCAGGCGACCGGGCATATCGTATCTCGCCTAAAAAAGAGCATGAAGTTGATCGCATGTCCTCATACATCCGTCAGCTTGTTCATTCGGAGAGCCCCCGATCCGTGTGGCACGCTGTGGACGTCGGGTCCGGCCAAGTGAGTCGCTCCATCAAGGCTAGCTTGTGGCGCTACTAAGTTGCTGATCGAATTCGAGTCCTTAGGGATATCTGTCTAGAGCACTCCAAGAATCGGGTTTCCATGTTCTCGCTTTGGACAATAATGAGAACCAGACTTCGGGTGCTAATCGATGGACGACCAAAGAAGCAGTGCGCAAATTAAAGAGAGGACGCCGCAAGGATCTCGATGGCCTTGGCCCCAATTCATCGAGCCATCCCACTTCGGAGCCAGCAGCTCACGGAAGCGCTGGGCACCTCGGACAGATCGATCCACGGATCCCAAACGGATCTCGGAAGGGGTCGCTCACTCATCGAACCGTTCACGTTTGCCCTCGGACACTAGAGCAGTCGATCGCTGACTGGCTTATCGATCCTCCAGGGGTTCAAACATCCGCCCAACCTGTCATTCACGATGCGCCACCACGTCGGGAAGCCCTGCCCGTCATGTTGGTTGCTCTTCATGCTTGTGGCTCTCTGACTGTCGATGTGCTGCGTACCTTCCTATCTAATCGGGCTCGCGCGCCACCAGCGAAGGTCGTTGAACGTGCGTGGACACCCCACTCTTTGGTCATCGTGGGCTGTTGCTACAATATGATGTCCCCTTCAGGTACGCCTAGTACTTATCTGAGTATTAGCGCCGAGCATGAACGCCCGATCGCTATAGATTTTCCCCTGTCTGAACCTCTTCGAGACTTGGATCCAATACCAAAGTTGACCGTCTCAGCAGTCCATCTGGCTGCCCAGGTACCGTCTCAGTGGCTGAACAGCGAGGATGCGATACGTGGCGCAAATCTGGCCTTGCGCAAGGTCGTCTATCGAGCTCTTTTGCAGCCCATTTTGCAAGTGGCGGTCGCGCAGCTGAACGCGATCGCAGATCACGCGATTGCCTTGGAACAACCTATTCAGTCCGGTCTTGGAGAGACGCTGCAGAATCGCCGACTGGGAAAGCTTAACGATAAGGCATATCAGGATTGGCCTACGTTTCTAGAGCATGCCGCGAACAAGCTGGGCATCGACCTAGCGGCGATTGGCCCATGTCTCCCTAAATGGTTCACACATGAGGCACTCAGGCTGAAAATAGAGAGTGCTTTATACGCGTTGCAAACACTACGCTGCATACTCGGGCCGTTGATCGAAACTTTGATCCTGCTTGACCGCCGAGATTGGATACAACACGAATTAACGGAGATGAAAGATCGCGGTCAAGAGGTGGAGGTGGAAATAGTAAATTTGTTTGATCAAGCTACTGGGAGCGGAAGGAACGTTGCGCTCGTCATCAAGCCCGCCACAATTCCGCACAAAGTTTGTCCGATGATCGAACGCGATTAGGTACCCGGGGGTTCGATAATGTACCCTAACCTCGAGTCACGACCGCCAAACCTCGCTCAGCGCCGTATGTGATACAGTGCTCTTCTATGATGGACAAATTACCAATTATTTGGTACCATTCAATGACCACGTAAAGATGTCCTTCCCGATCTTCACTGAAATGCTGTCCACAACGAAACCACCCGTTTTGGCTTGGGAGAGCTTGGCTGCATATGCCTTGTTGAGTGAAGGGAGTAGGGTGTGTGGAAAATGGGGTATGCGATGGAAGAGATCTGATGGCTGTTCAGTTACTCCTGAGGATGCCGTTTGTGTGCAATGCTCCTCGGAGGCAGTACCTTGAGGTAACGTGATCTCGTCCAGTTCTCCGAGGGACGAAGGCGTCTTCTCTAGCAAAGTCCATGCGATGGATGCGTGGAATTTTGGATCAACATAGAACTCTTTCTGTCGCAGTAAGCGGAGGGTTGGTGCAAGAAGGTCGAGACAGCGACGCAACTGAATTAGATCGTCAGGGACCTGGGAGGATGTTACGTGCATGCTGATTCAGATGAATCACCTCTGCATGACCCGCGCCGACTTGCATTGCCAAAAAGGTTCGGGTTCTTTCGTCGTTTGTAAGTTCTGAGAAGGTAGTAAACGATGCATCGAAGCTGTTCGCAGCCGAAAGAAGGTCGTCATTTTGCGGGCGCTCATAATGGAGTCCGAAGGACGTACGGAGCTACAGAAGAAGCCAGCCGCTTGATGGCTAGTTTGAATTCTTCAAGCTGATGCGCTCGCAGGAATAAGGGATGCGACAGAGAAATGTGCAGTTCCCATCTGGCGGATTTAGCGCCATCATGTTCCTGCCTCCCAATAGGATGAAGGGAGGTCACTTGGGGGATGGCAGAGGATAGCGCGCCCTCGAGCAACGCGTAGAGTGGGTGGTGACGGTGCAAGACAAGTGGTACGTAGACGTACGTAGCGTACTGGCCCTCCACGTGTGGAACTGCGCGGATGCGGCCTTGGTGCAAGGCCGGGTTGTCCAGCGGGGTCGGTAGGACGAGCGACGAGGACAATGGCGGCAGTTTCCTAGTAGTCGTAGGAAAGTGAAGCAGAAAACTTGCAAAGGCATGGATTTTTTACCTACCGAACCTTCTTCGCTGGTTGGTCTTGTTCAGAATCAGAGCTGGGGTATTCGACCAGCCCGGTCGACGCGCGCTTCATCCACCGCGACGTCGCAGATGATGTTGGAGTCAACGAACGGCAAGACCCGCGCTGAAGCTTGAAGGTCTACTTGTACTACCAGAATGAGCGTACCCTTCATCAACAACCTCACATCGAGTGCGAACCCAATCCCATCCCATGCGCACGACCACGGCGAAGGGTTCCATAGCCACGACCACGGCGCCGAGCATGGACACACGCACGAGCATCTCGATCACGCAGGTTTGCACCGATCAAAGTCCCTCTCGCACCTGCTCATGCAATCCATCACTACCTAGGCAAATTTGCTGAGCGGGATCTCCCTGACTATTCTTCTCGAAACTTCCAAGAGCGTGGCTTCACGGTCGGAATCGGCGGGTACGTGGACCCATCGTGTGCTGCACATGTCGACCACATCTCTTATCTTCTTCCAGTCCGGTAGGCTCCGGGAAAACCGCCCTCACGCTCGCCTTGTGCAAGCGTCTCCGTGACGAATACAACATCGGTAGCAGTCTTGTCAGAGACGTCGTATTCTATCTCAATCGTTCACCCATGCAGCCACTGTAACGAATGATATTTTTACTCGAGAGGATCAGGAGTTCCTGATCAAAAACGAGGCACTTCCAGCCTCACGCATTCTTGCCATCGAGACAGGTGGTTGTCCCCATGCTGCAATACGTGAAGACATCAGCGCCAATCTCGGCGCACTCGAGACTCTGCAGGCCAAATATGGATGCCAGCTTCTTTTCGTAGAGAGCGGTGGGGACAACCTCGCTGCAAACTACTCACGAGAATTGGCGGATTATATCATCTACGTGATCGATGTTGCAGTACGTATGGCTTTCTTCGTGATCCCATAGTCGCTTGATCAAATTTCAGGGAGGGGACAAGATTCCACGCAAGGGAGGACCAGGTATCTCGCAATCAGATCTCTTGGTGATAAACAAGGTAAGCGTGTCTCTCTTTTTCCGTCTGCTCACGCCTGACCGTGTGCTGGAATGATTCGCGAAGATCGATATCGCAGAATACGTGAATGCTTCTCTGATGGTTATGCAACGTGACGCAAGGATCATGCGCGGAGACGGTCCGACCGTGTTTACGAGCATCAAGAAGAACCAGGGTATTGACGACGTGGTCGATCTCATCCTTGCTGCATGGAGGACTGCTGGCAGCCCGGGTATAACCGGCGCTGTAGTCCTGTGAACAAAAGACGACTTCACGTAAATATGCAAGGAAAAGAGAAGTTATTTGTAACCCTGTAAAATCACACAGAGCCCTTTGATCAAGTTCTTCCTCCCACAAAATCGTTCATGTTTTCCAGAATAAGGATGAAACTAGCAGCTGAAATAAGGCCCGGAGACCAATGTTCAAGTTTAGCCGGATAGCCACTCAACCTACCCTTCAAATTGGTTCCAGGTTTCCTCGGGCAAGACGGTCAAATTCAGGTTTCGCTTCAACAATAAAAATTTGCCAAGTTGCTTCAGGTTTGGTAAGCATCCTTGAATACTGGTCAGTGTTGAAACGTTGACCCCTTCGTGGAGTGGCCTCGCGCCTCACCGCCGGGTACCAAGGCGAACTCTGTGAAATTGGATCCTGAGCTTGTTGGTATCATGCAAGCGCAATGTACAGGGTCATGTTAACGCTACCCGTGCCAGTGTCTTGTTTCTTTGGGATCTGCAAACGCGTTTTGAACTGTCGGATGTAACAGTTTGAATGTCACTTTTCAAGACCATCGACGCCTGTTGTTACTTGGTCCGTTTCCAATCATCTCTAATATTGTAACATGCCATCAACGATGGTTCCCGACAACTACATTGCGTGAAGTTGCCAAGTTCGAGGCAATGTTCCCGATACCGTGATTAACGCCGAGGCCTCGGGTGGTGGAATCCGACTTATCCCACGGAGGCTCGACTGTCGACTTATTGCGAAGGTTGGTGCTAATTGGCGCGGCACGTCCTGGCAAGGTTCAATAATGACATCTCATTTTTTTTTCTTCAGGAATTTATGATGCGAACCGTCTAGCGTCGAAATGATGGAGCGGCCCATTCATCATCACAGGCTACTTGGTCAAAGCGCGTTATCAAGGTGCAGAGTCTTGCCCTGTTACCCGGATGCATCTTTTCCTACTCGAGTTGCGCTGCTGATATCACGAGTTCAACGCCGTCTCGAATACTCTGAACCGCGTCATTGGCATTCGTGATTATCTTTAGGTCACATTTGGACTTCCCCCGATGGTGTTTGGTTCAAGGTATTGCTCCCGCATGTTTCAAATCGACACTCAATTTTGCCTCCCTACGATGTACTATGGTCTTGTTTTGGAGGGCAGCCATCATGAAGCTCCGGTCCAGGAAGTAGAAAAGCGTAGCAACGAGCCCAATGTTATGTCCCCTTGGCGGTCTCTACGTTAAGTAACTACCGACTCCCTAGTCAAACCAAGCGTCAAAGAAAGGTTGGACACTTCTCAGAAACCGCGCTAGCCATATATACCCCACCCGCATCACACCATTCTATTTATCAAGACGTGCGCGAGAACATATGTTCCGAATGTAGCCGCTTCATGGAGGTGCATCTTATTTTTTTAAATGAATTCCTCCCTCTTCTTGGTTGCTGTCGTAGCCTCCACATCCCACTGTGACGCAGAACCAGGTGATGCTACAGACAATGTGACTATCGTCAACCCAACGAATACCACGACATATGCCAGCCGTGTTCCTTGGACGAACATTCCCAACCGACCTGGCCTACCCGCCAACTGCTCACCAACAAGTTCATCAGCCTGTACATATCAGTCCCCTCGTGTCTTACGACCGACGCGGCTGTGGTGCAAGCGGAGGAGCAGCCCTGAGACCTGGAACTCCTCCACGAACAGGCGCTTTCGTCTCTCCCGGTCCGAAGTTAACATCAGCGCGTAGCTGCTAGGCACGATGACAACGACAACGATTCCGACGCCAGTACGATCTATACAGCCCAGTATCAGATGGTGCCCTGGTGATCGACGGACGGGATCGACAACTACGCGTCGACGCAGTGGGGTGGGTTAGTAGGGCGCTATTACGTGGTGCGAGGCGCAACGTTCGTTGGGTACCTCGCCGAATCCACGAAGAACGGCGTGTGATGCTAGTGCGTGGACGGGGTGACTTGACAATCGCGACCGGGAAGCTGGGGACGAATCACGATGGATATTCTTTTCAGCTTGAGAATGGTCGGCGGGTTGCGGCAGTCTAGAGTTGGGAGAGACTCGAGAGGGAGGAAGTGACGGGGAGCATGTTGGTGATTGTGCTGCTCTGGAAGTCACGCTGAACGACTGAGTTGCTTGAACTACCCAAAGATTGAAAAGAATGTATTCCTATGCATTCTCGGTACGCATATGCCATTCCAAGCTAGTTTGTATATTATCGTGCTTCAATGCACCGTGCTACAACGCACCTTCCGACCACTCCCCGTCCGCCAAACGGAAAACACTTCAGAAGCGATATACATACCGGAGATGAGACCCAGGATCGACCTCGCCATGAAGTATCTGATGCACCACGCAGCGCAGTTAACACCACCAGTCTTTCAGCTCAGCGCAGATCATATCAAGCATCATGCATCATGTAGATATACATACCATGTATGGACTGTGATATCTCCTAGAGGATGGAGAAGATAAGTGATCTAGTGACCATGCGAGGCACCGAACAAGAGGCCGAAAGTCGACTTACGTCCGTGATCGGCGTCCTATCTATCACTCGCAGCATGAGGGAGCAAAGAAAAAGAAAGGTTTGCCATGCAGGATCACCCAAGATGCTTGCCATGACAGATGAAGCTCTTTCGCAAGTAACGGACATACCAACCAAGAAACGCAGCACCTCAAGAGACTGCGATATTTACGCGAGGACGCCACTGTTCAGCCCCGGCACATAGCTCAGGTCCTCGAATGCATCATACTCTGTAACAAAGAGGTGCAAATCCGTGACGGCAGACTGGTGCAGCCAATCTGCTCCTCCAACAGACCAGTGATTCATCGCATGGACGCGCAAGTATCCCATATCCCATATCAGTGACCGCGATGAGCTGCTGAGCCTTTTTCAGAATCGAGATCCACAAGAAACGCCAAGATCTGGCACCTATGGAAACTACAAATTCAAGGGTGACAGCAAGTGCTGCGATCGCGCTCCAGTGCTCCGCATCCACGCCACGACTCAAAAATTGGAGCTTGCAGATGTTCTTCATATGTGACTTTGCAACGATGTACATCTTCAAAAGGAGAGAGATCAACCACCCGTGAGGCTGTTCCGCATTGTTGCGAGTTCACGAAACGACACGCCTTCAACCTATAGGCTAGCGCGAGCGCAAGAGGTTCCTTCTCCGTATTCTGAGTACACAGAATTGATCCAAGATATGCCTGCTATGTGTTGAGTTCAGTTTGCTAGGTGAGAGGAGAGACTGGATACATGAACGACATGCTCCGGACATGATGGGGTGGGCAAAAACGGAAGGTTTCTTGCCTAGGCTACCAACTCAATGTTTCCGGAAGCATCTTCATGAAAAATTGAGCTAGTACACTTCATAGACTGAGATACGCCCGGAAGGCAGACGTTGGCAAAAATCACCAAACACAATTGAAGGAATGTCTTGATTTCATCTGAAAATGTGAAGATAAATCTCGTTCGGTATGATGTATAATATCTAAGACTTAAATTCGTCGCTCTGGGGCTAGATCAAATAGCGAAATTTCGAGTGAATGAATGAAAAAAAATGTATTGAACTCACTGAAGCTGAAGACCAGAAGCGCTAACAATATAACGATACGGCTTAGTCATGGACGAAGAGTCACATCACACGTCACATCACATCAGTTGGTCTGTGCGTCGAGTGGCTTGATCTTACTAGAGGAGCTGCCGCAGAAACAGGGATAAAGTCCATAGCATGCATAGCATGTCCCCCCGGGTTACTCAGAAATCAGAAGTTGCTTTCTTTTTGAAGCGATGATGAAACCCCTGACTTCCTAATGGAGAGTCGAGAGGATTCACTTAAGTCAATTCAGAAAGAAAGAGACAAGTTCTAATTATAAGTAGCCTGGGAATACATGCTATGTATTCTATGGCAATCTCTTTATCCCTGTATCTGCGCCAGCTCCTCTAATAAGATCAAGCCACTCGACGCACAGACCAACTGATTTGATGTGACGTTGTGATGTGACTCTTCGTCCATGACTAAGCCGTATTACATCGGAGCATCATTGTACGGTTTTTCCCACGAATCTGATCTGCCAACCTCAATATTGACACCGATCCGATACTGTCTGTGAGCCAGCCGGGCTACTGCAGGAAATAAGAGAAATTGAGAAAATATAGATCAAGCGAACAATCTCAAGTCCTATTGGCTCGACCCTCTTGTAGGCCAGGAATTACAGTAGACCCTATCATGCATGACTCGGAGAACTCGAGAACCAACCAGCCGTTGTCATGAGTACTCGCACAGAGCCGGCGCGTTCCGCATGCGGCGGCGTGGACTGTTCCACATGGGCATTCATACCGTTTCCATCACGAAGGATCCTCGCGCTCAGTCAGTCGTCACATCGGCACGTTCGTTGCGTTATACGTACATACGAAACAGATGCCAGTTGCCACCGATAACTCACGAAACCGTTTACACGCCAGCATTCATCCAAATGGTCGACGCACTCGGACTTGGA
>JBBPOM010001367.1:0-11449 GCA_038091455.1 Leccinum uliginosum | reverse complement strand
AAGGGATGCCTTCCTGGGACGCGTGTGTCCTTGCTTCGCGAAATCTGTGATATCCTCAACAATCCCGACGAAGATGCCCCGAGGGTGTGCTTGCTCACCGGCGTGGCTGGATCAGGCAAGTCGGCCGTGGCTCACACGATCGCTCAACTGTACGACGGGCAAAACCGGCTGGGGTCGTCGTATTGCTTCTCCAGTACCGACGTCGCGAGCCGAAATCCCAAAAATCTCTTCAGCACCATCGCACGGGACTTGTCTGATCACGATCCGCAGTACAAGTCTGCCCTTTGGGATGTCGTGAAAGACAACCGTGCGCTTCGCATGTCCGTATCACCGGCGGAGCAGATCGAGCGGCTCATCATCGAACCTTTTGAGCGTCTCGACCCCATCGGGCCATTGGTGGTCGTCATAGACGCCCTCGACGAAAGTGGCAGTCGAACCAATCGCGGGCAACTGCTGAAAGCTATGTCAAAGCGAATTTCTGACAACACCCTTCCAACCAACCTTCGCTTCTTGATCACTGCTCGACCCGAAGATGATATCATCTCCACGTTCGTCTCGTCAGACTTAAATCTGGTCCACAAGCAAATGAGAGATATTCCCGAGAAAGAGGTGGATGAAGACCTTCGGAGGTTCATCCACAATTCACTTCATCAGTTTACTGCACTAGAAACTGCCTGGCCTCAGCAAGAGTGGTGTCGACTGCTCGTCCACCGTTCACAACATCTCTTCCAATGGGCTTCTGCTGCTTGTGGATTTATTACAGGAGAAGGCTCTACTGGAGTCCCCCCATCAAGGCGGCTGAAGATCCTTTTGGGGCAGGGAATCGACACCACAGTAAATCCCCTAGATGTCCTATACCATACCATTCTAGGGCAGCTGTTTACATTGAGAGAGGCCCAGCAGTCCTTCCGAGATGTGATGGCCATTGTACTGGCATTGCAGGAGCCACTTTCATTGATGTCGCTTTCTTCATTGTTCAAGGCGCAAGAAGAGTGGAGTTTTCAGGACATCATCAAACCCATGGGATCATTGCTGGATGGAGTATATGATGAAGAGCAGCCCATTCGACCACTCCACACATCATTTCGTGACTTCTTGCTGGACCGAGAGCGGAGTTCCATCTTTCATGTAGACATCCAATCCCATCATTCTCTTTCCCTTGGCAATGCTTTGATTACATGCATGCAAGAGAAGCTTTGCTTCAACATCTGTGATCTCAAGGACTCTCGACAGTTCAACTCCACTATTCCTGATCTGCCAAGTCGAGTAAAGAAGGCCATTCCCCCTCAGTTAGCATACTCTTGTCAATACTGGATGGTTCATCTGCAAGATTTTACCCCTGGCCAAGATGTGTGGCATGAGATTGCATCCTTCTTCAAGAATTTCCTTCCCTACTGGCTTGAAGCCATCAGTCTCCTCTCAGCTATCTCACCACAGACAATGATCTTATCTGCCATAGAGGCCTGCAACAGCCTTTCAAAGTGGGCCAAGGTGAGATGATCTGTAATGATTTGTGATCTCTATTCAATATAGACAATAACAGGACCATGAAGTTGGCATGATAGCATCAGAGGCATCTCAATTCATCCAAGTCTTTGCTCCTGTCCTGAGAGAATCCACTTGCCATCTATACATCTCTGCCATGCCTCAAACCCCCTCTAGCTCTCCACTCTGTGCCCTCTGGTCTAATCACCTGCAGAAACATGCATCCATCACCTCTGGGCATCCTGCAAATTGGCCAGCTGAAGTTCATGTCATCACAGGTCATCAAAGTCAGGTCAAGTCTGTTGCCTATTCACCTGATGGAACCTGCATTGTCTCTGGCTCATTTGATGGTACCATCCGGGTTTGGAATGCAACCAGTGGTCAGCTTCAAGTGGC
Source organism: Leccinum uliginosum (assembly GCA_038091455.1). NCBI lineage: Eukaryota > Fungi > Basidiomycota > Agaricomycetes > Boletales > Boletaceae > Leccinum > Leccinum uliginosum. The sequence continues at coordinate 9,568 of JBBPOM010001367.1, read as the reverse complement.
AGGTCCATTTGAGGGACACACATATTCAGTCGCCTCTGTTGCCTATTCACCTGATGGAACTTGCATTGTCTCTGGCTCTTGGGACAACACCATCCGGGTTTGGAATGCAACCAATGGTCAGCTTGTGGCAGGTCCATTTGAGGGACACACACATTCAGTCACCTCTGTTGCCTATTCACCTGATGGTACTTGCATTGTCTCTGGCTCTTGGGACAACACCATCAGGGTTTGGAATGCAACCAATGGTCAGCTTGTGGCAGGTCCATTTGAGGGACACACACATTGGGTCAACTCTGTTGCTTATTCACCTGATGGAACTTGCATTGTCTCTGGCTCAAGGGATGACACCATCCGGGTTTGGAATGCAACCAATGGTCAGCTTGTGGCAGGTCCATTTGAGGGACATACAAGATCAGTCACCTCTGTTGCCTATTCACCTGATGGAACTTGCATTGTCTCTGGCTCATTTGATGGTACCATCCGGGTTTGGAATGCAACCAATAGTCAGCTTGTGGCAGGTCCATTTGAGGGACATACAAATTGGGTCAACTCAGTTGCTTATTCACCTGATGGAACTTGTATTGTCTCTGGCTCAAGCGACAACACCATCAGGGTATGGAATGCAACCAATGGCCAGCTTGTGGCAGGTCCATTTGAGGGACACACAGATTGGGTCAACTCAGTTGCTTATTCACCTGATAGAACTTGCATTGTCTCTGGCTCAAATGACCACACCATCCGGGTTTGGAATGCAACCAATGGTGTCATTGTGACAGGTCTTTCCAAGCAAAACACAGGATCAACCAACTCCATTGCATGTTCACCTGATGGAACCTGCATTGTCTCTGCCTCAGATGACAAGACCATCAGGGTTTGGGATGCAACCAATGGTCAGCTCATGGCAGGTCCATTTGAGGGGCACACAGATTCAGTCACCTCTGTTGCTTATTCACCTGATGGAACTTGCATTGTCTCTGGCTCTTGGGACAATACCATCCGGGTTTGGAATGCAACCAGTGGCCAGCTTGTGGCAGGTCCATTTGAGGGACACACAGATGATTGGGTCACCTCTGTTGCGTATTCACCTGATGGAACTTGCATTGTCTCTGGCTCAGGGGACAGGACCATCCGGGTTTGGAATGCAACCAATGGCCAGCTTGTGGCAGGTCCATTCAAGGGACATACAGACTGGGTCAACTCAGTTGCCTATTCACCTGATGGAACTTGCATTGTCTCTGGCTCAGATGACAAGACCATCCGGGTTTGGAATGCAACCAGTGGCCAGCTTGTGGCAGGTCCATTTGAGGGACACACAGATTCAGTCACCTCTGTTGCCTATTCACCTGATGGTACTTGCATTGTCTCTGGCTCAAGGGATGAGACCATCCGGGTTTGGAATGCAACCAATGGTCAGCTTGTGGCAGGTCCATTTGAGGGACATACAAATTGGGTCAACTCAGTTGCTTATTCACCTGATGGAACTTGCATTGTCTCTGGTTCTTGTGATGAGACCATCCGGGTTTGGAATGCAACCAATGGTCAGCTTGTGGCAGGTCCATTTGAGGGACACACACATGGTATTAACTGTGTTGCCTATTCACGAGATGGAGCCCACATTGTCTCTGGGTCAGATGATGGGACTATTAAAGTGTGGAGTATACAAGGTCTTCTCTCCCTTGGTGCTTTGAATGAAGAAGGTGGATGGATCAAATGTTCTAATGGTAACCGTCTTGGTTGGGTTGCACCTTGGAATAGGCAGCTTGCTTATCGTCCTTACTACTCCTTGATTATAACTCCTGACAGAATTTGCCAACTTTCCGTTGATCAATCCTTGTTTGGAGCGTCCTGGGTATCTTGTTGGAAATGATTAGCTTGCAGTCTCGTGGTTATGGTACTTGATCCCTCATATGTTTTGTACTTGTACATTGCTCTTTGCAGAATACTTAGACTGATATTGAAACGAATGACACTAGCAGCTGGCAAAGTAGTCAAAAGATACAAGCGAGAAAAACAAGTTACTCAAATGCCGCTAGAGAAATTAAACAGTGATCCGACCGACCCCAGACCTATAAAACAATCGAAACAATCACCTCCGAGTCTCATCCCCTCGCACCTGCCTCGCACGCCCATATGCCTCGTCCTCTTCACTCGAATCAGCCCACACGTCCTCGTGTTCGGACTCGAGCTTCTTACCACCACCATTACCACGCCTCCGCGCTCGAGCGCGATCCCCTTCCTCCTTCATCGAGAATGCCTGACTCCACGGCGCACTCCCTTCCCCGTCCTCATCGTCTTCGTCAAACATCGCAGGCAGCGTCGGCGAAAACGTAGGCTGTAAACTCATCCGCACGCTCTTGCGTCGCACCTTGACCGTTCTAGCAGCAGCCGTGGCATCTGTCTCTGTCGACACGGTCGACGAAGGCGGTACCGACGACTCTGTCGCGTTGGGATGAGCGTGCCCGTTCCCAGACGTCTTCGCAGCAGTCCGCACCACCGGAGGAGGCTCGACAGGCGGCGGCGGAATCATGAACGAAGGCTCCGACGAGGACCGCAATCGTAAGCCCTACGACGACGGCACCCTCGACTGCAGCACCTCACCGTCCAAACTCTCCCTCCGAGTCACGTACGACGACACCGACGCCGAATCCCTCCAAGGCCTCCGGCCTCCATTTCGCTCATCGGCTTCCACATCTCCCGGCCTCGCAGCACCTCCCCGCGCGACGACCGTCCCCGCCGCCATCATCGTAGTCCGCACCACGGGTGTAACCACCGAAACAGGACACGGGGATGGCGTCTGACTCGCATTGCGCAACGCCGATCGCAATGGCATCTTCACCAGACCCCGGCCCTGCCCTCGTTCCGCATCCAATCGCCCATTCTCAGGCGAACTCAGAGACCTCGCGTGCCCTCGACCGATTGTGCTCGTCGTCGTCGCGATCGCTGTATCCATCCCCAACCTCCTCAACACCGACAATCCCAATATCCCGGACTGGAGACTGATCCCGATCCCCGACGGCACCGGCACGTGCGGCACATCAAACGACCTCGTCGCGCCGCCTCTGTCGTCTTGACGCAACTTGAAGTGTTGGCCTGTCACGTCTGCGACAATGCTCATCAAGCTCTGGTTTTTGACGTGCTGCTTGTGTGCGCCGGGTCCATTGCCGACTTGTGCTTGACGTCGTGCGTGCGGTTTGGGAGACGACGACGACGCAGACGATGGGGTGTGAGTTGGAGGTTGAGAAGGGGTTGGTGTCTGCGAAGGCGTGGGCAATGACGATAACATCGCGAACTGCACGTCGACCTCGGACAAGGACGCCGACCGTCGGTGTCTCGTCTTCGCACCATCCAGACGGCTTGTGCCAGCGATGGTCCTCGCAGTGCGTCTTGGTGGTGACGCGCCCTGGCCCGGATAAGCGTTGGCTTTCAGCTGTTTGACCTCGTTCCCGCTCCCGACCATTACCTCCCCGTCCGACTATCCCTGATCGCTCCCCCTCAGACCCGCCACGGATGCCTTGCAACGCTTCGTCGTGCTCCAACGCGCCGTTCGCGATTTACCCAAGCCCGTGGCTTCCGTCAACGTGTCTGTCGCCGTCACCCTTCCTGAAGTTATGTTCATCACCTTTGAACCAGGGCCCACCCCATCCACTCGGACAGACTTTGACACGTGCACTGGGATGCTGATCGTCGACCCATTGCCGCTCCCCATCCCACTCCCACTACCGCTGCCGTTCCCGTGTCCCTGGCCTCGCCGTGTAGACGGCGAACCAGCAAGCTCACCTGGTTTGCCCTTGCGCAGCCGCAACCCACGTCCACCACCGTCGACATCACCTTCGATGTTGCTGTCGTTGCCGTACTCGCTGCAGTCGTGGTTGCGGTAGCCTCGACGTCCGAACCCTCGTCCCCACATCTTCGTCTCTCTTTTCACCTCTAGCTCCTCATCGCCAGTTCCCCCCAACCCTGGCACCCGTTATGGCCCGTCCAGGCTTTTCAGGAGATCCATGCCCGTCCGAGTCCTCCCACTCAGTAACCGCTCCTCGCGCTTTCTGCTGCTGACCCTTGTTGGGTTTTCGAAACAAGCCCCATAGCGACCCGAGAATGCCAGCGATGTCCGGCGCTCGCGTTTGGCTGGCTGTGCCGGCGTCAGGGTCGGTCCCGAGACAGGACCCCAACCCAATCCCAGGCCCGAAATTGAAATGGGACCCAGCGCTATCGCGTGCTGAGGTTGGGACCGACAATCTAGTCCGTGCCCTTGGAGTGTTCAGTGAGACCAGTGCCTTCGGTGGACTGGGGTCGTCGGTAGCCGTATTGGGTGCGACGGGTGTCAGAACCACGGATGGCCCGGGACTGATGACCATCGATCGTCGGATGACGTCGAACGGGTCATTTTCGACGACTTGGAAGGGCCCGCCGTCAGATGGGTCGCCGTATTCGTCGTTGGATTCTTCAGATTCATCAGAGGGAAGACTTATGGCGAGAGAGATCGGGGAGCGAGCACGAGCAAAGTCGCGATATTGGTTTGGGTGGCATCATTGGAATGTGAGTGGGGGTGACGATGCGAGGCCGAGGAAAGTCCGTCAGAAGTTTCGTCGAAGGCTTCGGCAATGTGCTGGGAGGGTGGCCGGCGCGAACACCTGGTGCTTCTGCGCCTGGGTAAGGGTGCCGCCGTTTTGGACACAGGGTGTTGCTGCGTTGCTGGCGCTGGCGCTGAATGATCATCGCTCAAAGGAGACTGTGAGCGAACGCCGGTTGGGACCGTTAGCTCGGGAATGGCATGCGTAAGGGGAGAGCAATGGTTAGGATCATATCGGCCTCTGCATCGGTGTTGGACTTGGTTTTTTTGCGGGAATTGGACGTCGGGCTCGACTTGGGGCTTAGGCTCGGACCTGGACTTGGCTGCCTGTGGGGGACTTTCGTGGCTCGCCTCGGTGGAGCGAGCTACGGTCTGAGAAGCGCACTAGGACGGCGTGAGGGAGGAGCTATCAGAAGGGTAACCCAAGTGTGTGCCCAAGTGGTTTGGCGCGGGCGTCGGAACTAAAAGATAGTCAAGTATGAGCAAGACGAACGAAGGTGTACACGCACCCGAGTTAGCACGGATCCTGTCGTTCTGAATATCGCTCTGACCCAGGGCCTTCGAGCTCGCGTTCCTTGGCGACGAGGTGGGCTTCGCAAGCTCAGATTGGGCTTGTGCGAGTTTGGGGTTGGTGTTACCGGGTGCGGGTATAAATGGAGTAGGGGTAGAAGCTGGAGCGGAGTGGACATTGGAGGAGGGGAGGGAGGCGGAGGAGGCGGAGCCGCCAAAGGTGGAGGGCGCTGTGAGAAGGCGGGAGGAGCGGTGAGTGTCGCGGGTGGATTTGGAGTCTTTGAGTAGGCGAGTGACGCTGTGAGATGTGAGTATATATGCGTGGCCGAACAGAGTGTATTTACAGAATATCACGGTCGCGGAGAACGGCGGTCAGGTCGTCCTCGAGGTGCGACGAGCTTGGTGCGCCATGCATCCAGTGGTGTACTAGAGCGTCGTCTGCAGCTGCGAATGCGTCGACGGCGGCGGCGATGGACTGGGCGGGTGGAAAAAAGTAGCGTAGCGTAGACGGAGAGGGAAGCGAGTGCGGCGAGTTGTTTTGCATGTTCCTTTTCTTGTAACGATGAGGTTGGCGAGCAGATCTTCCCAAATCGTCCCGAGATCGTGTCTAAGCGACTCAGACAACGAGTTTGACGGTCCAGGTGGCCTCTCCCTCTGACAGGGACTCTTTGAATTCATGTATCTTCGTCGTGGATCCGGGTATGTCCATTCGTAAAACCGACTCATTTGTTTTTTCATCTCTTTCTGCGACAATGACAGCGTTTGTTTAACGAGTACCAAAACCGGCGTGACCTCCACACCCAACAAGCCCAGAAACATCGTCTATCATTCCGTCAACACCGCCCGCACGTTCTGTGTCGGCAGTATACTTGTCTCTCTGCACAACCAGCACTACCGCGACGGCTTCATGAACCACGTCCCCTTCCGATCCAACCTCCTTGTCGAGTATGCCAAGCAGCATCACTGGGATGACACCACCACTGTGTCTGAGCAGTTCATCTTCGCCTTTGCCGCTGTAGAGCTCAAGACCACCTACATAGATGAAGCTCTCGCCTGCCAGGACGACCGCGAATTTGAAGCGATGGCTTTAGCATACACAGCCTAAACCCGAATCGCTCCCCTTGCCATCTCGGAACCCATCAATTTTCAATCTCGTAAGACCATAGATGACCTCGCAGGACACCTTGCCCATCTGGACGAACTCGCGACGGGACTCAAACACCTCGAATGACTCACACTCGACCACAAAGTTTGTTTGTGTTGTTTTCACTATATCCTCTTTCCTTTCCGGACCGCGCGCCACGGTGTTCTCGTTGAACGTTTAGATTAGCAGGGTTCCAAGTCCCTACATACTAGTATGCTAATATATCCCGTCATCTCTCGACAACAGCAAGCAGCTCGCTCAACGGTCCCACGGACTGGAAAGCCCTCTGGGCTTTTTCCTGCTCTTACATGCGCTCACTACACGCTACACCTTGATTACGCATCACTTATACAGATCGAATCCTGAATTCACGGATATGATTTTGCTAATCAGTGTTGGCTTTTCTAATTAACTTGCCTACCATTCTCTGCGATGTGAGGGATCTGTGGTAGTCTAGAGTCATTGAGCAGCCTATCTTGATCGTTTGGGGCGGCAGCGGTGTGAGGACGTGTAAATGTTGAGCTTTCGTGGATTCAGTGTAGCTCGAGGCTCCTGCTCGTCCATGTGAAACACAGAGCTCTGGCCATAAAATTGTCACTTGAAAGACGGGAAACCCAATCCCAATATACTATCTGGATCAAACTGAGCTGCTTCCATTCCTGAAGAGAATGTTGTTGGGGCACCGATGTTCGCAAACAGTAGTAAAAACTTACGGTAAAACCAGCAATGGTAACAGTTGTCCATGTATTGTTTACCACGGGCATTCCTACCATCTGCAAACACTACCGCAAAATTTAAATCGAGGTCCAAGTTGGTGAAATGGGACGATGCGGGATCCCAGAGGTCAGTGTGGCTTCTGCAGTTCTCATCACCGGTTGAGGCTGGAACAAAGAGATCACTTGGTCAAATAAGACCAGAGACTCGTGGGATGGGTACTGACGGAAAACACTTACCTTGAAGCGGTGTTGAGCTGGATTGAGGCGACTAGGGTGAATGGGTGGCACGAATGCACGGCCAAAGCTTACCGGTGAAGGGCCTGGGAGGAGTGCCGATTCAGATGGTCCCATAACCATACCCCATTCTCGAATTTTGTCAAATCGAGGCCAGCACCGGAACCGTCCCGTTGTACAACAGAAGGATGTGGCGTCCCCGTGGTCCTTTCGGAACCATCCATGACACTTGGGGTCACCAATGATTGTGCTAAAAACGTGTGAGCAAAAACAATTCTGAGGATATCACAGCTCGATTTACCCGTTATGTGATGTAACATAAAATCCGCGCGCGTCGGTATCAGAGCGTTCCGTGAGTGGTATGGCTATACCATCATCCCCCCCTAAGATCAGGTGTTTGGCCAGAAATGAAAACAGTCACTGTGACGGCAATGGTTGTGGTCACCTTGAAGGACATTGGGTAGCAAATGTGGAGGAGCACAAATACTTACCATCAAGTACTTGCGCCTGACTTAAATGAATGTCAGGATCGCATCACGTCTAGGAACTACCCGGATAACAATCAAATTGATGAAGTACATTCAGATCATCAAAACAGGTATGGGTGAAGAGTTTGAGAAAGAGTCTGGACTCACAAGACGGATTCAAGTGAGACCACTTATCAGATGGTGCATATCAGCAAGTTTGCCTCCAGTGCAAGGCGGAGCGGGCAGCGATGGTCCAAGGGTGGTGAATCGGTGGTGCTATGATCTACACCTTGCTTTCGACCAAAAATTCGGCTACGTTCAAGTTAGCGTTTCGTTGCGGAATCAAGCTAGTTTTCACATTTCTACGTCAGCGAGAACAGGTGGCACCGTGTGGAACTCGACCGTACTCACTCGAAGTACCGTTGGGCTTCGCTACCCTCCAAGGCTCTTTCTCAGCCCAGCCAGAGATCGATTTCTTGAGACGCAGCCTGAGTGACACGAGGCACGTCTCGAAGTGAGCTTTGTGACTGTCTGTATGAACTTGATTCCGAGCGAATCTGTAAGTACCACGAGTCCACAAATTACTAGGATACGATTCAGTGTGCGAAATTTGAAACACAGAGCAACCCAAACTTCCTCATAATATGCTTTTTCATCAACGCCTTGCCAGCAACGTGATAAAATATGTACATAGTACATATGTATTCAGCTTGCTCTGTATGTATAGCTGAGCGTATCACCTTATCGGCGTTCTAAACTTACCTACACAATTGGCTGTGCGAATCCAAGCCGTGGTGATTGGCTATTGAAATCAAACACGGTATAAAACTGCTGGAGGAAAACGGTCCCGACCGACCACACAGCTTAGCAGTCGAGTTCACCGGTCAACATGAGAAGAGGGAATGCTGGATACAAAAATCTCACAAGGATCTGAATGGCCACGCGCAATTCCCGCAAATCCGCTAAAGCAACTTGGCGAACGATATCTAATCCGTCCCTTGTTGAATGCGTCGGGAGGCATTAAAAAAGATCTTCCACCAATGGTAAAGGTGAAGCGCGGAAAAGTCTTGCATGGGACTACAGGGAGTCAATCAAAGGTACCAAAATCGATCGAAACTCACAGATATAATAACCAATCTGACCCATGTATGGCTGACCGTCACCTGCCCGGTGCAGGTCCAGAACTCGTCCCCCATCACCGCAAACGAAGTTACCACCAGCGTCGATGGTGGCGAATATGTTTCTGAGAGCTACCAGTCCATTGACTCGAATATCATCTATCTTCAGCTGCCAGAGAAACTGAAAGGGAAATCTAAGTATGCATCCATACGGACCATACCACCTGGTGTTTGCGCTCACCGGACTTGTTACAGGGGTCCAGACCAGAGTGCTCTGAACGTAAAGCGCTGTGTTCGTTCCACCGATGTACAGCTCGCCTCCAGAAGTGGTGAGCGTGAGTGAAAACACTGGATGTAACAGCTCTCCTTCATTGTAGAGCGTGTGAAACAGAGGGCTTTGGAAATGAAGTTGCGACATAGACGGGAAACCCAATCCCAGTATACCATCTGGAGGAAACACAAATGCTCCCAGAGATGAAGAGTATCTTGTGGCGACACCGATGGTCTGACTGTCTGCCTATTCATTGGTCAGAAGTGATAATGTTCACAAACAGCAGTAAAAACTTGCAGTAAAACCAGCAATGGTTACAGTGTCCATGTATTGTTTACCGCTGGCCTTCCTACCATCTTCAAATGCTATGGTAAAATCTAAATCGAAGTCCGTGTCGGTGCTTTGGTACGACGCGGGATTCCAGAGGGCAGAGTGACTTCTGCAGTTCTCATCACCTGTTGAGGCTGGAACAAGGAGATCGCTGGGTCGAATAAGAGCGAAGAGTGGCATGGTACCGACGGAAAACACTTACCCAGAA
>JBBPOM010001366.1:0-11460 GCA_038091455.1 Leccinum uliginosum | reverse complement strand
CTCGTTGAGTGACGACTGGCGTGACAGAGCTTGACTGCACGATCTCAATAACTACTGCATTGTTTTCGCTCGTTCAACTTCGTAGACGCAGGTATAGTATAAAAATCAAAATATGTACCATAAAATAATAAAAGTTTTGTGTATTTTGTGGAGTGCCGAACTGGGGGTAGGTGCCGAACTGGGGGTAAGGCATAGTACTTACAGTACGACCGCGACGGTTCTGACGACAACGGGTATACCCGTGGCAGGCCAAGTTTTGGCCCGCCCATACCCACCGGGTTCACACCCTGCAGGTAACCCGCAGACAACCCGCAGGTTGACCGTCATCACCGGTTACCCGTGTCCCTGCCCATCCTAGGTCCTACAAGTTGTCATGGACTGTCCGATTCTTTGATTTCAAGCCAAGTTCGTCGCGTTTCGTCGCGCGTTTCGTCACAGTTTCAACTCGTCCCAGACAGAAATGTTGTAGGTTGCCAGTGCTTCGAGTTTCAAGTTACAGTCGCCGGTCCGGGGAACCCCAAAAGGTTCAAGGTAGGCTTTCAATCGAAGCAAGGGAACACGCCGCGCGCGTCGACCTGGACCAGTACTTAATAGCGACTCTGCGTACGTGTACGTGGCCTCCGGGATCGAGCGAGTCTGCTGGTATGTATCAAGTTACTCACGACCGACTTCTCTACCAGAGAACCGAGGGTCAAGGGAACCATCATTGATGCAAGGAAACCGTTCACTGACTCCGCATCATTGCAGGACTGAGCAGGGATGTTCCCACTCCACGTCATTTCTCGCCTAAAATGACACTTCATGGGAAACTGGCAGGAAATAGAGCCGACGGTCTGCTCGTGTTTTGTTACAGTTTCAACTCGTCCGAGAGGTAGTACGCGACGCGTTCAGGAACCAAAAGCCCAGGAAGCTGTTCTCGACGTTCGAAGGCATTGTGCGCACGGTGGTGTCGACTTGGACCAATAATCGCGTACTACGTTTACGTGGCTGGAGTCCGGATCGCCCAAGTGTCTTTCTTCCACAGGATCTCTGCCGAACAGCTGGAACCAAAATGCGCGTGTTACCGCAACTCTGAGCTCTCCTCAGTGAGACAAGACACCTCAAACGAGATGTTTCATGAGGAGATATGCCAACGTCATGCATTGCATTTCGAATGAATAAGTAGGGTTCCCTACAATATACGGTAACCTACAATATACGGTAAAGCCTCGAACCCGTTCCTTTATGGTACCAGTTCAGCAGACGTGTTACTTAAACAATGTCTAGCTTACTACCTCTCCAAGGCAACCATTACTGCAAGCAAAAAATCATGTACAATGGAAATCATGAGTCATCTTAGGTTCATCCGACGCCTGGAAGGATGAGTTATTGACAATGCGGGCGGCGTCCTGACGCGTCGCCACGTGTTTTTTTTTCGCCATTTACAGTTGACATCCAGGATGAGTCGATCATCGTCAGTGAGTGTTGAAGTCGAAGGATGGGGAGAGGAGAGCGAATGTGAGTTTCTAAGCCATCGCTGAGGTGATGGCTCCCATAAGAATGCCATGGGCATCGCCGCCAGTCTCGAACATAGCGAAGCCGCCTAGGCCTTGATTCTTGATGAACTGTCCCTTGACGGCTGCAAACCACAAGCGTCAATGGTCTGAGAATCAGCAGAGACGGATGGGACATACCGAATGACTGGGCATCGTCGTACGAAACCAGGACTGAGGTCTTGGGATTGTATACAAATGGCTGGGGACCAGGATCTATCAGACGATGTTCACACTACCATGGGAATAATCAGAGACATACCGTCTGGCTGCACGCATCGAACAGGCTGTTCATGCCAGAAGCAACCGTACCGTCCTGGTTGAGGAAGCCGTTGTCGATCATACCCCAGAAGTTGAAGAGACCGGAGTTGCCATTGCCAACAGGTGGGTTACCACATACATCGGAAGTGGTGGTGGGAGGGCTCCAAGAGTCACCGTTGGGGATGTTCTGCTTGTCAAACGAAGTGTAGATGTTGAGCGTGTTACCGGTGAGAGCGGTGGAGGGAGTGACGGTGAAACTGTGACCATAAGCCGCCACACCAAGAACGATCTTGTTCGCAGGGAAACCAGCCTTTGTCCAGGCATTAACAGCAGTGACAGCTGAACCTTGTTGTGAAGGCGCGCAGCTGTCATTGAGAGGAGAGTTGGGGCCGGTGACAGTGCTGAAAGTTCCATAGACATCGTAGTTCATTATCTCTGGAATTCATGTAAGCTCATGTTAAGAGGACGAGAAGACGACGCTGACCGATCTGATCAAGAACTTTGGCGTACTCGGAAACATCGGTCAACGGAGTACCGTTGGCGTCGTCCCAAGGGAGGATGTGGACGGCGGCAGAGAGGGTGAAATTGGACGCCAGTTGGCGCACTTGTTGAATGAAAGTGAGGAAGTTGGCGCTGTCTTGGGGACTCATGATATTACAGCCGATGCCCTTTTGATTAGGAAACTCCCAGCTAGGAGAAGCTTAATAAAACATGACGGAAGGAACAGATGAACATACTCAAAATCGAGGCCCTCGAAGCCGTGCTGTTGGGCATATTGAACGAGTGAGTTGGCCAGGGTGGTGCGATTCTGAGAGGTGGCGATCGAAGATGACCAGAAACGACTACCAGACCAACCGCCGACGGTCAGGAGGGGTTTCACGGACTGAACATGAGATGTCAGCGGGGATCGTGTGAGGAAGAGGGCAGACTCACGTGGGCCTTTGCAGCAGCGACGAACTGGTCGACCATGGAAGTATCGGTGAGGGTGACCTCGATAGTGCAATCGGAAGCGGGCTCTGCACTGCACGGACAGCGTCAGGACAATTCAGAAGGGATAGGCAAGGCAAGGACTGACGTGAAGAAGGCCATGTGTGTGTAATTTGCCCATGAGATGTTGGCCACGCCAAAGTCGGTATGCCAATCAGCAAACCAAGACATGGCGATTTTGCCAGTGCCAGTGCCATTGGTGGACGTACCGCCACCCGATGAAGGGGTACCTGATGGTGTGGAGGAAGGTGGGAGAGAGGAGGAAGGTCTGAGCAAGCAGGATGGTGCAGCCAGTGCGAGCGGCAATGCGATCAAAAGGGAGAGTAGTAACATGGCAGCAGAAAAGGATCGTGAGGGAAGAATATGGCGACCGGCTGGGATGGATCATGAGCTTTTGTAGTCTCGATACCCATGGGATATGCATTGTTTTGTCGTCAAGGCGGATTTGGAACAAAACGAATGAAAAGCAATTGTGCGAGGCAAACACGTTCCTGGAATGCATTATTGTTTCATCACCGTTCAGTCTATAGTTCCTACCGAATCCCCGCCTCACCGCATGTCGAGGCCCGAGCTAGGCCTATCCTCGCTGCAAGTCTCCGGGCCTGTCTCGCCTCCACCGTCCTTAATCGCACAAGCGCGATGCTCAGTGCTACCACCGCAAACAGGAGATTACACCCCACAAACTCGTAAAAGCCCGCTCGCTCCCGTGCGACGATCCGCCCACACGACTGCCATGCTGGGGTCTCTCCTTGGGGCAACGCGGTGGAAAGGTCTGGAGTGGACATCGTTGTAGTTGTTGTTATGTTAGTAGGAGAGCAGTGCATAAGGCGTCGGTTGCCAAACGGTTGGCAGAATGGCTCGTGCAGCTGACGAACAATAGTATGAGGTCGTTGTACGTTGTGACCGACGGTGTGGAACGTACGTACTGCGTCGGGTGGACATGGCTCACATTCACCGAATGGGTGACAAACGACGAGGGCCATCAAAAACCAGCGTGGGAATTCTTTATCCACGATCCACCTCGACCATGGTCCCGCCTCGCACAGCCGTCGTGGAAGACTTCAACGACGACACCGACATCCCGCTCCCTGCCCGCCCCCTCCTCACCGACCCACACGGCGCACTCCTAGAAGAGATCGACGACGACATCAGCTCAGACGATGACGACGACGAACCCGCTCCCGGCCCTGCTTCTCAGTTCCGCCCTCCGTCCGTCAAGCCACCCTTGAACACCGTCACGGACATCACCCCGTACAAAAAGCGTGTGTTTGTCCCCTCACCCCACTCGTGAACGCTCATCGCCAGAACAGATGGACGTGCATATATCCGATATACATCGACGCAAAGCGGCCCTATGCCACAGGCGAGCGCAGGATTGCACGCGAGAAGAGCGTCTGGTGGCCACTCAGCAAGGACATCGGAGACGCTACCAACCGTCTCGGCCTTGGTACCCTGCACGAAGTCAACAAATCTCATCCTCGCGATTGGGAGAACCCCGGTCGCGTGCGCGTGCAATGGAAGAAGGACGGCAGGCTCGTCAACCCCGCGATCAAAACCAGTGCGTTCTTGCCTTGCTGTTCTCCACCCTGCAGGGCTTCACGCATCGATTCGAACAGAGAGGCAATTGCTCGAGATGATATCGTTCCAGATACAACGCATAAAACCTGACAATGTGCCTCGACCGCCGTATACCATCCTATCACCACCCGTTATACCTCCAGCCCCGGCCCCAAAGGCCCCTTCGTCTAACAAGGGAAAGCAACCGGCAAAACCCAAGAGTGGTGGCAACGTGCCTCCCGTGCACCCGCAGAAGGCCAACCGTCTGCCTGCACCCCCACAGCCAGAACCACTACTAGCCAACCGCGTGTCTCCGTATTCCCCGGCACTCGCCACGGGCGTGCTGGTCGAGACCGTCAAGGCGGGAATGAATACACAAGATCAGGGAGCGGCGGCTCCCGGAACTGCAGGTATGCAGAAGGGCAAGCGGAGAGTGGTCAGGGTCAGGGGGTGATCAAGATTATGGAGCGTAGCCTGCGAATGTAATCCTTGCCCACAAGGCGATCAGCGTCGCCGCAGGAACTGAGATTTACTCGTGACTTTTTACGGTGATCGCGGATGCAATCGTACCGTAATTTATTTCTGGGTTCCTGCAAACAGGACGCATTTGACAAGTTGCGAGACTGTTTGTTTTTTCCATGTGTGTCAGGAGTTCTCTGGCGTTATGTGTGTATGTTATGCAAGAGCCTCCAAATTCAACAACGCCAAACAACGCTCATGTCTCCCATCACCCACTCTGATTCCGATTCAGAGGACGACCTCGACTATGTCCCACCCGCAGACGGTATTCTCGGTCTACGTGCATGGAATCAGACGCTGAACCTTTTCCTTTACAGAGCACGACTCGGACAGCGCCGACGAAGAGGACAAAGGGGACGCGGCTGACAAGTCGCCACGACCTGAAACGGACGCTGCGGAGCAGAAAAAGTGAGGCATTTCACTTTGTTCCCTTCTTCGACGGTCGTCATGTTCTGACGTGGACGACAGACGACGAGACGCGCTCTGGGCCAACTTTCAAGTAGCCGTGTCCACTCCACCCTCCGGAAGCGGAAGCGGCAACGGCAACGACAACGGGAGTCCCGCGAAACGAATCCGGATCGAAAAGACGTTCTTGTTCGCGGGGAAACACGTCACGTACGTACGTGTTCTCTTTTTCACCCCATCCCTGCTATTGCGTCGTCTCGCGCTCACGATTGTGCTTCTTTTTCCCCCACCGGCACTCGTTGTCCACCGACGTCGAACGTTGCGTTCGAGGTCTCTCCAGCGAGGTCGTAGAGGTGCTCGAAGACTCGGAAGAGGCGAAAAAGTGGCCACGGTGGCCGCCAACATCAGGTCCGACATCCACCGCACCCGCACCCGCACCCGTGTCTCCTCCCCCTAGCCTGAACTCGAATTCGGTCACCACCGAGGGCGAGAGAGGGAGTAGGGACCCGGATGTGCCTCTCGCAGCATCACCGGCCCCTCCTCCCGTTGTCGACTCGAGTTCCGCACCACCCCCTCCCCCGACGACGGCAAAGTCAGTCACACCAAACACCACCAAACGACCCGGCCCTCGTAAGCCACGCACCGCGCTCCCGTCTCTCCCGTCCAAAGCTCCACACGCCAAGAAAATCACGACGCTGGACAAATCGGCGATGGACTGGCGCGCACACGTCTCGTCTCAGGCGGGCGATGTCAAAGACGAGCTGGACGCCAATAGGCGTGGCGGTGGGTATCTCGAAAAGGTGGATTTTCTGCAGAGGGTGCAAGACAGGAAAGAGGACGCGTTTGAAGCGAGTAAATCGAATAAACGGCGGAGGACGTAGGTAACGTAGCGAGAAACAATGATACAAGCAAGAAGAAGAAAGACAGAGATCGTCGTAAAACGTAGTGTAGTATACATCAAATTGGACAGGACGATGCTTGCATGCATGACGGTCAAGAAACGGTGCGGACGGACAGATCCCGCTGTCCAGTCCCCCTCTATTATATCCATGATTATGGCTCATGTCGAGGCCTTGCGACCGGTGCACTTGGTCTTGTGTTCGGACCACGCGGATTTCTGGCAACTCGGATCACAATACCTAGGAATATCGTTCAATCGACCAGGAAAAAAAAAAGGAAAAAAGTCAACCCACCTCGCCTTCTCACACCCTCCACACCTGCGCAACACCGCGCTCGGGTTCCCACACCACGAACACTTGTGCAACTCTGCCGGATTCGTCGACCACTTTGGATGAGAGGACTTCTCAGGCAAGTCGTCGTCGATGTCGTCCCCATTCCGGTGCCGAAAGTCGTGCAGCCACGCCGCGAGCTGGTCCTCGGGGTTATCCCGCTGCACGACGTGCTCGTGGTCGATCTTCGTGCTGTCCAGTCGAGCTACGATCGGGCCCCAGCGTTCGTACGCAGTGCGGTAGCGTGCAAAGATGGTCACTTGAGCGAGCCGGAGTTGCGTCACGGGCGGTTCGACGCCGAAGATGTCGTAGAACTCGTCGGCGATCTTGAGTTGGTCTAGGTAGGTCTGTTGGCACATGCTATGAGGGACAAGTTCGGTAGAGATCCTTCCCCCCCGCGGACGACGTACCTTCATTTCTTTCAGATCGACAGACAGCTCAGGTCCCTTGTCGGCGAGCAAGAGCGCAATGTACCAGTACAACACGCTCTTCCTGTGTCGCGTGTCCGGCGGTGCGCACGAAAGATAGGTCTGAGCGTCGTCCAACGCGCTGCTCAGATATGCCTGCCCTTCGTCCCACTTCCGATCGCCGATCGTCGACTCCTGGATGCGACAGATGGCCAAGTTGCTCGCGCTCTCGACCGCGCGCGAAAGCAGCGTATAGTGTATAAACGGCGTGGCATTCTTGATCTTGATACCCTTTTTAGCGTACCGGAGCGCCTCCTCCAAGTCGGGGCAGAGCGACAGGATGTAGTAAAAATACGGGAACTTGGGGTTGCGCTCGATGGACTTTTTGGCAAAGGCGATCGCCTCGGGGGTGCGCGCGCGCATGACGAGGAATTTGAGGTCGAGCATGTCTGCGAGGTCTTCTTCGCCGGATACGCGCCGCTGCCGGATCTCTTTGGCACAGATGGGAAGAGCATCGCCCCACATGGTGAAAGGGAGCCCGGCGCTTACGAATTCGGACTTGCCGGTGACGTGGTTGAAAGCTTGGAAGCCGCCCTCGTTGATGGAGAATTCGTTGCGGGGGACGAGGTCAGCGAGGGCGAGACCGAGTTTGTAGATGTCGTGGTCGTCGACGCAGTCTAGCATGGCTTTCTGGTATTCCATCATGGAGCGGAGGGTCTGGGTGGACTCGCAGCGTGAGGGACCATAGTCGGCGATGAGCTGTGCGAGGTGTGGAGGGAGGCCGCGCTGCACGGAGTTGAGGAGAGCGCTGGGATCGTTGTATAGTATTTCCTGTTCTGGAGGGGAGGCGTGTAAGCGAATGACTGCGCCTAGGGCATAGAAACGGGAGTGGAGATCCGGACTGCGGATGGCAGCGATCAAAAAGTCGATCGTTGCGGGATACGCCAGGCATTCGTCGGTGCAATGTTGGGTGAGATGGCCGCAAAATTCGAGAGCGTGATGCAAGAGGGTGAGGCTGATGCCGGGTTTGGTGACGAAGCCGAGGACGAGGGGTAGGAGGGTTGGGACTTGAAGGGCCTGGACGTACTTGGCGGCGGGTCGTTGGGGGTCGTCGATGGAGGTCGTGACGGCGTGGGCGAGGGTGCAGATGGCGAGCTCTGCGGCGTGCAAGTCTTCGGGATAGTCTTCGAGGACCTTTATGATAGTGGGAGCGTGAAGGGTAAGCTCCTTGCGTATGTCGCTTCCGCCGTGGTGAGTTACGGTGGTCAACGCCCGGAGTGCGAGGTGGCGGGAGTTGTCCTTTTCGACGAGGGGAAGGATCTTTGCCAACAGGCCTGTGGGGACAAGGTCAAGCGCACTGCGAACGGGAACAAGAACGGAACGCACTTTTCTGAAAGAGAAGGTTCCTTAGGATAGTGTCTGCGGACATCTTGGCGTAGATGGCGACGACGCCACCCCTGATGATCTGGTTGCCAGTGTGGTTAAAGAAGAGGTCGTCGATGCGAGTGTAGATCTCGTCAAAGTTGTGGTAGATCTTCTTGAGACCACTTCTCTTTGTGAGGTCTGAGACCATGGATCAGCATGATGAGATGCCACGGAGGAGGGGCGCGGAGGAACATGCCAGGGATCTTGAGGTGTCTACACATTACTCTGACGACTTCGTCCCATTCGTCCGTAGAGAGCTCGTCGAGGCTGCTCAGCGTACGGGGCTGGAGGGCGGGTGGCAGCGGGTGCGCCAACAATGGGCCCCCGCCGGCCGCGATGGCGGGTGACTCGATGGCGACGACGCCGCCGGTGTTCGCGACGTTCTTGTGCTTGTGTTTCTTTGCTCCATTGCGTTTCGCTCCGGGACCAGGCATCGTGAAAAAAAAAGGAGATGACCCCGATCTTTGGCAACTACCACGGGTAAAAGAAAACGTAGTCTAAAGTCTTTTCATAACTGACAAAGTAAAGAAAAGGTACTACACAAAACGACCCTCTCCTCGTGACCCCCGTCTCGCACTCTTACCACCCTCTTTCTTCACCGCAAAGTCCGTTCTAGACGTCGGTTGCAACGAGGGTTGGGTCACTTGCGAAATCGGTGAGTTCTCCTTGACACCCCCCCTTTTTTGGGGGACTCACACAACCCAGCACACGCGTGGGGTGCACGCCGCGTTCTCGGAGTCGACATCGACGATACCCTCATCCGTGCAGCCTGGAAACGACGACGCACACTTTGGAGTCTCCAATCCCCGCCCACTCATGACGACGACGACGACGACTACTTCCCCGCATCCTGCGAACATAGTCACGGTCCGCTCCCCATCCCAAGCGACCACCATCCAGACCTCTTTCCGCACAACGTCGCTTTCAAGACGACAGACTGGATCACCGAGGACCCCCTTTCTCCCGACGAACCTATACACGACGTCGTCATCGCGTGCGCAGCCCCCTCAGCCCTTTTATTTACCTGACTCACATCTCTCACAGCTTCTCCATCACGAAATGGATCCACCTCCATCACGGCGACGACGGCATCAACGCCTTCTTCCGCCGTGTACACCGCGTGCTCAAACCCGGCGGCGCGTTCCTCCTCGAACCACAGCCTTGGGAGACGTACGCTAAAGCTCGGCGCATGGATCCCCGGCTGAGGGAAAACGCGAAAGGCCTCCGACTTCGTCCGCACGACGACTTTCCAGCCTTGCTCGCACAGCTCGGGTTCGGACCCCCACAGCGTCTGGGCACGCCGGGCGAAGGAGGTACGTCTGGTCGGATCATCGACGCCGCACCCACTGATCCGGCAATGGAACAGGATTCCATAGACCGGTCGAGCTCTATCTCAAGCTGTAGCCACTGCGCGCCACTAGAATGTACACTACACGTTTTCGACCCATTCGGCAATCGTAAGATAAGTTATATGTACGTCGCATGACCAGATGCGAAATAGTCGGCGTATTGATATATTGTACAAGGTCCTTGGTCTAGGTAGTAGGCTGCATTATGCGCCCCGCGTGAGACAAGTGATTAGAGTAACGAAAGCGTAAGTAAAAAAAACGGACGACGAGGGGCTCAGACGCGCTCGTACATACACACGTACGCCTTGGTCTTGAGCACCTCCTCCAACGACGCCAGCCGGACGTGCGTATCGCTTATGAACGCCCAGTCCCGCGACGCCGTCTTTTCGCTCTCGGGTCGCGCCGCATCAACGCTCGCTTCAGACGGCGTCGGCGTCGGCGGCAGCGCCGTATAAGCGACATAATGCCCGCCCAACTGGTCACGAGCGTAAGCCCCCCGCCTCGATCCACGCACACAAAACCGAACGAACGCACCATGTTCCCGATATGCACCACCACCGCATACAGTCTATACATGCACGGCGCCGGCCTCCTCGCACTACGACCCCTCGTCGTCACCGCCACCTTCGAATCAAAATAGTCCTCTCGTCGCGGCGCCAAATAAGGTCCCAGATCGAGATGCTCCGGAAACGAAATGTAGTCGTCTAGCTTTTTGAACCCCGTCGAGAACGAGACGACGGGCGTCTTGGATAGCTGCTGGAATCGCTTCAGGTGGATCATCAGGATCGGCGGAGGTGTCGCGATGAGATAACGTTTGTAGGCCGGTCGTAGGACGAATTGCCGTGAACGAGGGACACCCTCGTCCTTGGCCGCGTGTATGCGTTTATCCTTGACACTCGCGTTCGCCGCCGGCAACGGCTGCTGCTGCAAATGTTCTTGCGAGGCAGTGGGTGATGTCGACGCCACCGACGACACGTCCGAATACACCGATAACAACGTCTCGTTCTCACTCTCGCTCTCGGTGTTGCTGTCCGCGCTCCGGAACCCATGGTGCGGATCGGACGGGACAAACAGGGAGATAGACATGCGCGAAGAAGAAGAAATGTCGGTCGTCGTCGGAGACGCACGCGTCACCGTGGACGAGAGCGTGCTGCCTCTGACTGGCAGCGCGGGTCGTGCTGTCTGCACTGGCATCGGAGATTCGGGCGCGGTCGGGTTGGATATGTAAGGGAAAGTCAGTGCTCGCTGCGTCGGCGTGTCCCCGACGGGCGATACGAGTTCGATCGGGTATCCGTCGTTGATCTGGAGTGCAGGAGGAACATGCTTGTGCGTCGACGAGGCGCGCGAGGAATGTTGAGTTAGTGTCGATTGGGTATCATGGGTTATCAGTTGGGTATCTTGGAGTGAAGCAGTGGAAGGCGACGCAGAAGCTGAGGAAGAAACGGGGACGGGGACGGCGGGGCGGGCGGGCATCCGATGGTCTCCGTCCGCAGCAGCCTCGTCGTCCTCGCTGTCAGTACATGAATCTGGGTCTTGGGCGGATCCCCTCGCTCGATAATTATAGAGGCCGTTGGCGATCTTCCAACAGCGATGACAACGGACGGTGTTGTCTCCGTCGAGCACTTCTACAGAAGTGAACAACCGGAGGCACTCTTCAATCCTGTTGATCTGATTAAGCTTTAAAAAAATGCTGTGCACGGACGAGGAGGAGGAAGATAATGGGTCCTTGGACTGCTTAAAGATGGACAACGGTTTTGGGACGTTGGGAGGGTTGATGTCGGCGAGGATG
>JBBPOM010001365.1:0-11466 GCA_038091455.1 Leccinum uliginosum | reverse complement strand
CGTCCATGTTCATATCCTGTAAATTCGTAGGACTCGGATCTTCCGGAAACGGAGTTACCTCCATGCTCGGAGTAAGAGGTGAGAGAGGAGTTAACTCCTCCTCGATTGAATCCATAGGAGTCTTATGAAGAAGACCTCGCTCTATTTCAAGCGGTGTTTTATCTCCATACGTGTTGTCCTGTTGGACTCGACGCATAGGTACACGAGTAGATACTCTGGTTCGAGTCGGTGGTTCCTCTCGAGCAACCTGTGAAGGGTGATGCCGATGAGGTCGAACTCGGAACTCAGGAATGGTCTCCGATGGAGATCTTCGTGGTGCTAACCAAGGACGAGGTGTACCTGGCACGACTGGACCAAGTGGATAACGGCTGATATATTCATCTACTTGTCCATGGTCCAAGTCTTCGAAAGCTTCTTGAGTCGTCTCTCGAGGAAGATCAGGTAACTCATCTCCTTCGTCGGTGTATCGATCGAGGAGTCGTCGCTTGCGTTGGTGAACTCGATCAGGTGACGTTTTGAAACGTGCTTCCTTATCGGAACGTCTTGTTCCTTTCTTAAAAGGAGAGAAAGGATGCAAGGTCTCCGACGTTTCTTCCGTGTCAGGTTCTTCCGTCAGTAGCGGCGGTGGAGAAGGTGTCGGGAATACAAGAGGGGTTTCTTCCTCTTGATCCTGTGGTGAAAATATGTCCCAATGACCAGATATGGGATTCCACTGAGGATTTGGCGTAGGATATGATGATGGTCTCGGAGGACTTGGTGAAGGTCCAGCCGGAAATTGTGGTGGAACTGGTGGTGGAAATATGTGGGGCTGCTGGAAGTGTATGATCTGATCAGGATAACTCTTCGTAGGCCCATTTCCAGGTGGTCCAGGTAAAGCGGCTTCTTCTTCCGGAACGATAGACTCGGAAGAGTGTGGAATAGCGGAAAGTTCGTCTATTGGTCTTAGTTTCTTAGAGCAATAAGGAAATGTACCTTCATCGAAAGTGGCTGTAGAAGATATGAAGACACGTCGACGAGTAGGACACCAGAAGCGATAAGCTTTGGAGCCTGGTTCGTAACCAATGAATACCATCTCCTCCGCCTTTGGTGCCAGTTTGTTGATTCGTTGGTCCTTTGGTATGAATACATAAGCTTTACAACCGAAGACTTGGAAGTAAGAAACATCAGGCTTGTCTCCATTAAAGATCTCTGAAGGAGTCTTCCAACCATGACAACGCATGGGTTGTCTATTGTCACCCCTCATTGTAAGATTTGACCTAATGACATGGCAAGTACCAAAATAGCCATTGTCAAAAACAGTGGCAACGGCTAAACCAGCCTCTAGCCTTTATGCCTGGCAACTGCTACACATAATGCAGTACATTTTTTCGGCAAATGACCGGCTAGCCCATGTGCCAAATTGCCGCAACTGACCGGACAGCCAACGTCGGCCGATGGAGTAAAAATCTCGGCGAACAACAGAGTGGCTGATACAACCGGAACTCGGCATATTGCCGATCTGCCCATTAGCTTGGTACTAAGACTGTATACCGCAGTTGACTGATCAGCTCGCCATGTTGCCGATCGGCCCACTAACTAATTGTAACTGTACCCCGTATTTGACCGATTGGCCGACCAGTGTTGCTCGCCATGTTGCCGATCGGCCCACTAACTAATTGTCACTGTACCCCGTATTTGACTGATTGGCCGACCAGTGTTGTTCGCCATGTTGCCGATCGGCCCACTAACTAATTATAACTGTACCCCGTATTTGACTGATTGGCCGACCAGTGCTGCTCGCCATGTTGCCGATCGGCCAATGAGTATAATCCGGCATTGCTCGGCATCTTGCCGAATGGCCCATGAGTTAGTCTCTATTTCGCCGATGTGAATTTATTCCATCGTGTCCGAAAGCGGTACTTTTCCGGTATTATTATCCGTTACAAACTTAATAGTGAATGAGGAAATCGCAAGTAGAGAATTTATATGGGCCGTTTTACAAATTCGAGTGATCGGATGATAGCGAGACGATTAACGGTAACAAGTATAATTTATCTTACCGAACCTCCACTTCAACTTTAAATATCTTCGCCGTCACTTTCGCCTTCACTTGCCGTTTTCACTCATCCTCACCTTCTGCAGCGAAATACCGTTTTCGCTGTTTTAACATTATATCAACCTTCACCTCGCCATCTTGAACCGTTTCACACCCATCCATCCTCCACCTCGCCTTCAAACATTCCAATGTGGCGCTAACGCTTTTTTCAAACTCCGCTCTTTTTTCAAACTCCGCTTCAACCTTATAAAATTTCGCCGTCGCTTTCGCTATGGCTCGCCGTCTTTCACTCACCCTCCCCTTCTGCAGCGGCAACAGTTTTTCCCAGTCCCTTTTCACCTTTGCAAAAGGACTGGGAAATACGGTTTTCGCTGTCTTAATGCGCTATCGACCTCAATCTCGCCATCTCGATCCCTTTCACCACCCACCCATCCTCCACCTCGCAGCGTCGCCTTCAAACGTTCCGAAGTCGCGCTAACGCTAGTTTTTCACTCCACTCTCCCCACCTTTCCCCTACGGCGAAAACGCGTCCACGCTAACACGACAACGACGACGACGCGACAAGGACACGACGACGACGAGTTGACGACGAGACGAGCTGACGACGACAACGAGGTGCGTGTCCACATCCCTCCCTTTCTTTCACTCCCTTACCCATCTCTCCCCACATCTCTGCTCACCCACGCCCACCCGGTCTACGCCGATACAGCGACGAGATGACGACATGACCCCATTCACACCGACACGACACGACCCCATTCACGCCGACACGACGCGACGACGGCACGACGCCAACTGGAGACGTGACGAGGACGCGACGAGGGCGAGGTGGAAAGGGACGCCGCGACAAAGATGAGGGCGCGGGGACGCACACTGACGACGGCAACGACTCGGTGCGTTGTTGACTTGTCATTCCCCTCTTTCTCTCTCATCCGGCACTCCTTCCTCACCACAACGTCGACGACAAAACACACCCTCATCCTCACACCCTCCCTCACCCACGGCATCATCGACGATGACGAAACCAGGGAAATGGTAGATGGCGGCAGCGCGACGAGGACGATGGAGACGGAGACGGACGGTGACGACGAACGCGAAGACGAGGTGCGTTCCCGCCACTCTCATTCCCTCACACTCTCACTTGCTCATTCCAGGTCTCTCCCATAATGCTTTCGACGCGACACACCACCGTGTCCCAATGGATGCCGACCACCCGAGGACGGCACTCTCTCCCTCTCCCTCTCCCTCATCTCCTTCTCCACCACCGTGTCCTAATTGATGCCGACCACCCGATGACATCGAGGACGCCGCTCTCCCGCTCCCTCCTCTCCCTCTCCACCACCGTGTCCTGATGGATGCCGACCACCCGATGACGATGTGAAGACGACGACGCCACTTCTGACACGGCGAAACAGCGGCGATGCCGACGACGCCGACAGAAGACGGCAACCCAGGCAACACGCTGTGGGTGTTCCCCCAGCGTGCAGAAGCGATCATGCAACGTGGACGACCGTCCACATTGCGTGATCGCTTCTGCACACTGCCCTTGTGATTGTCCGGGACGGTCAGATGTGAGTGAGTGTGGTACACGAAGAGGACGGGGATGGGGACACGGAGGACGAGGACGGAAATGACTAGGACGACGGGACATCGACACGACAACAAGGAGGACAGTAAATAGAAAATCACATCTAATATATTATGGCACTAGCGTTACCGCCTGCTGTACCTACTACCCACAGCCGCATCACCCCACTTTCCATCTCGATCGGCGAGGGGCGCGCGGCGTGTGTTGTATCTAATCTAGGAGTAAGAGTGTTGGGACCGGTGTGGAATTACAAGTGTGGAACCAAAGCACGGTCGAACTCCACACCCCATTAACCGACGTCATTCACAATAGAACTTTTCATCCACACATGTCTGAGTACACTTGATTGTGCCAAATACATGCCTGTGCCATAGTTCATCACTTATTCCTCCCCACCGCACGATTTCTTCGTGCGCCGTATCCCACTCCTCTACTCTATGCATCCAAAAAGCAAAACGAATACCAGAAGAGTTCGTTTCGCTATTCGCAGCAGCCCTGCACAACAAAATGGGGCTGCAGAGAGTCAACCAACAAACGGTTCGACGGTAAGGGCGGCGAGGCCAGGTATGTGATACTTGTAAGCCTGCCATGTACCAGCTCATGCTTGGATGCCGGGACGACAGCAAGGAATGGACGGCGACGCAAAGCCGAGGAAAATATATACATCCGCATTCCTCCCCGTCACCTTCGGGAGTCGAACACAGAAGATGAAGCTGTACACCAGCGTCTTGCCGTCGAGCTAGAATCCGTCGCGAAGAGATTCGACGAGCTGCAATGTCGCATAGCGAGCAACGAGGAAGAACTTCGACAACGTACGGAGAAGCTGAACATGCTACTCATGGAGATAGAGAAGCAGGAACTGGAGGAGCGGAGCATGTGGCAGCAGGTGAAAGTTATAGAACGATGTTTTAATCTGATGAACATCGTGCTTCCAATTCCTAGCTTCACAATCTAGATGTATCACTTATTCGTAGATTTATTTCCCTAATCAACCACACCGCTAAGATTTTGTATCCTTGAGATGGCGTCCCTCGAAGCCACTAATGAGCGAGTGTGTCCACCTGAGCCTGGACAACATGTACATGAAACTCAATAAAGCGCACGACGCCGAAACCTCTGTTTACGTTTGCCTAGATACATGCTTGTCTGCGACTCATCGGCGAAAGTAGGCTACCATTTCTATACTCTACCCGTCAAGAATCTCTCGGAAGCTTCCAACTGCTCCGTAATCTCCCAGAGTTTCAACTCATCTCTCAACACCTCCGAATATCTTGCGATAAGTTGCCGTTTCCTGTATGACAGAATTCTGAGAGTTTCTGCTTCATCGAGTTCCTTGTGTCGCCATTGGCCGATCATGTGGTAGAGGTGAGATTCGAGCCGGAGAAATTCCTGTTGTGAGAATTCTTCGCCGGTGGCCGACATTGGGATGTTCAAAGATGAAGTATCTGTAGTCCAAATATGTTTAGTCATTGTAGAGATGATTGTAAAAAGTCACTCACCTTCCGGTTCTGAGTCTTCTGACAACTCGAGCTCCTCTAGCTCATCCTCGTCCACTGCGGCTAGACTTGGCTGAAGATCCTCAATCAAATCCACACCGCCCATCCAATTCCCTCGCTCATTCATTTTCACCAACTGCAAAAATGTGGACAACGTCCTAGGTTGGGACGGAGGGATAGCGGAAGGCGGCGGCGATGGCGATGGCGGCGATCGGTTCAGGTCTGAACACAACAGGCCATCCAGTTCGGCTCTCATTAATGAGGTCGAGCATAGAGACGGTGTGGGTGCATCTTGATAAGGCGGCGGCGATGGCGATGGCGGCGATCGGTTCAGGTCTGAACACAGCAGGCCATCCAGTTCGGCTCTCATGAATGAGGTCGAGCATAAAGACGGCGAGGGTGCATCTTGATCTTGTCTGTTCAACTCCGATGAAAGAAGCCGATTGAGCAAGTCTTGTGAGGGTGTGTGTGACGATGGGGCATCAGGGGCCGGCGGCATATCCAGAATCGACTGCAATAGAGTGATAAGAACGATGCGCTATTCGACCGTTTGGGACACGGTTTAACTATGAGTTGAAAAGGTCTTGAAAAGGTCTTGAAAAGGTCGCTAAGCATGGCACAACGATGAGCATGTTGTTCAGTGGAGTGGAGTTTCGGATGCCGGACTGCAATCTATTGTTCTCTTATGAAGTGGAAGTCGATCATTTTCTGATTGTCTGTGACGCTTTGATCGAAGGCACAAAGAATGCAATCTCAACAATCGCCGACGGTCAGCCTTAGGGATACATCTCGGCAAATGGGGTTTATATAGGCTTCGAAATAAGTACACGATGGCATAATTACATTCGGCGAAGCTTGCATGGGAAAATAATTATACAGGGAGTTTCTCCGGGTCAAAATGGCCGCATGAGAGTATATTTAAATACGACTTAAACATGCCACAACGGTCTCCTTCTTCCATTCAGACCCAGATGGTGGGACCTCGCCGGCGACAGGTGCAGACCGGCAACACCATCCACATCAACTTGGCAGAAAAACGAACTCGCCGAGGAACACGGACGGTATTTAAACCCCAAAAAAGTGAACCATCAAAGAAGTCCCCTCGAGATTCTTCCATTCCGTTTCAGCACAAGGATGGCGATTCGGTGCAAACTGCATGGGAAGACAACGATGATATCCATATTCATGATAGCGGGACCATGGCGGTCCCTCCACATACACGAAAGGAGAAACAGGCATGAATTTCAATTTCATTGGAATCTTGCAAGAAAATAACATTAATACACGACAGGGACAGACAGAATTTATGAGAGATTGGCTACCCTTCGCCGATGACTACCTCGACATATTAATTCAACATGAAGGTCATCCCGCCGATCGCCTGTGCCACAAGGGATGTCGTAGGGAGGGAAATTGGAGATGTCTGGATTGTTTCGGCAAACCTTTGTTCTGCACCGACTGTTGCCGTTCTTCTCATCTTCGCTGTCCCTTTCATAGGGTCGAGATGTGGCGCGGCGAGTACTTCGCCCCCTCCACACTGTCGGCATCAGGCGTCATCCTATATCTAGGTCACGGAGGGCTCCCCTGCGATAACGCTCTGAGTACTGCTGAGGGTGATTGGCAAGATGTTGATGATGAAGAAGAAGAGAGTATGGATAAATCCGGTATCCCTGATTCTGAAGATCTGCCTATGGTTGACGACATACTCGCCTCCTTAGCGCACGACAAAAGTTCGAATAAAAAGCAGCGATTGGATTCAGAAGGCAATCCGATTTTTACCATTGTCGATCGTACCGGTATCCACAATCTGGCTATTCGGCCCTGCACTTGCCCAGGTGCCGATTCCATTCACAAACAGCTATTGAAAATGGGCTTATACCCTGCCACTCAACGTTCGCCGAGGACTGCATTTACTTTCGCTGTACTCGACGACCTCAGACTCATGAATCTAGAGTGCAAGATAGCCACTAATAGCTTTTTCAACTATCTTCGGCGTCTGACAGATCCGATATTTCCACATTTGCAACCGTGACCTGTCAGTATATCGCTATCATTTTTCGAGGCTTGCTCTTGCTTGACACTTTTCATTTACATGTAGGACCGCTATCGTGAGCTGATGAGGATCTCGCGTCAATGGAGATACCTCAGAAATAGAATCAAGTTCAGTCTCGCTGGTACCCAGCAGGGGGAAACGTCAGGATCATTAGCTTTGTTCTGCCCTGCCTGCCCACAGCCCGGCATCAACCTTCCGGAAGACTGGGCGATAGACGCTGACGACTGGAAATATCAGCGCGTATTCACCATGGATGGAAACTTTGCTGCTGAACATATGAAGGGTCGAGGAAACAATGAGGATATTCATCTGACAGAAGATACCGGATACTTTACCGCTTTGAGCGAATATGCCGAACATCTAGCCACAGCCAGAGATATCCAGCCGGTAAGTAAATTTCTCGCTGAAGTGTATCGATAGTATGCTTATTTTCTCGTGTAGAAATCAACATGTAACGAACACCACGCCGTCAAAGGCATCCATGGATCTCACCGCCATCTTGCCTCTACAGGTATTGGGGCTGTAGCCTGTGCCAGACATGGCTGCTTCGTTCCAACCAGCATTGTGGACTTCCAGAAAGGCGAGCGACAAATAAACATGGACTTCGCTCTTTGCAAAGCTCTAAGTCGCTTGAACGGCATCCCAAAGGCTGTGGTACTTTACGACATATCCTGTCAGTATAGCGTCAACTTTTCTCGTCGCATCGCCGAGAGCTCTTCCCTCAAAATTCCACCGAATTTGCAAATTATTTGGGGAATCGGATTGTTTCACATTCATGCACACCAGGACTCGTGCACCCCAAGATATTCACCGAACTACATTCCTGGCGTGGGTCAAGTGGACGGCGAAATTCTTGAAACGCTGTGGTCTTCGTTGAACGAGATTAGCGGCAGCACAAGGGCAATGACAGCGGCTCATCGGCGTGAGGTTCTAGATGACCACATGTTGGATAACAATTGGAAGAAAATGTTGAGAATCGGTATGTGTTCAGCTGTCCGACGGAATCTCTCAAAGCTGATGGAACAAAGTCTCCTCGTTGTGTAAAAAATACAAAAAGGCACTCAAGGGGCTTTCCGAAGCAAAACAGGCGTATAGTTCTCTTTCGGCCACTGCTGACGACGAAACACTCCGAAGGTGGAGTGAAGCTGAGGAGAATGCACAGTCCAAACGTGCAGCAGACATCAAGTCAATGGATATTTTCGATGTACATTTCAAACAAGGTACTGCACCGCTATTTTCGGCATCCGTAGGCTAACATACCGCAGGTCCAACCAAAGCCGACATGCAGTTGCGCCTCACACATGATTCATTGGGCTCGAACGGCGAAAATGGTGCTGCGGCATGGCTCAGCTTTGGATTAAAGTTAGAGGAGAACCAGTAAGTCCATCTGTATTTAATTAATTGTGAATGAACTGGATCTTGTTGCCTGTATAGGCTGAGAGTACAAGCATTTGCCGATAAAACATCCAAGCCGCCGACTGTTCAAGAGCAACTTGAATTGGCTAACCGGAGACAGCGCCTGGATGTTCAAGTGCGCAAATTCGAAGAGGACACAGCCGCATTTTTCGCCGAGCCGAATGATGCCAATAGCTGGATGGATGAACTAGGCCCTGAGCATCGAAAGCTATCACTACCCTCTTCGTATGGGCAGGAGAGATGCCGTCAACTTGGTATTGAAGAACTTGCCGAAAAAGAACTTGTTCTTCGTGAAGGACAGGCAAATGATACACTCCATCAAATTCGCATCGATCTCGGCCACCGCTCCTACTTATACCGCACTCAAGTGAGACATGCCGACCATAGTCAACAGCGCAAGACCAGAGCTTGGGATAATGTACATTCCATAGACGATGCCGTCAAGATACATTCCGCTATCTACAGGAAATGCAGAACCGCAATGGTTGCTCTTGCCGCTTCACCCGAACTTCTCGACACTTACAAGGAATTAAGAAGAGAAGACTTGACTTCACAAACAACACTCATCGATCCTTCACTTTCAGGCCAGCGTAACAAAAGTCTGCCTTGGTTTTGGACCATCGACATCCCAGCGGACGCCGAAGAAAATGATTGGATGTCGGAGTGTTAAGTCGTCCGGCAAATCTTTCATTGTTTCACCTCTGACATCAATCATTCTTAGTTTTCAGAGTTCAATGGCTACGTGCCAAAGCGGCGAAGGATCGGTTTCAAGAGGAGGCTTCCCTTTTAGAAGCAGAAATGGGGTGGACGGTCAATTTTTTCCACCATCACAGCTTGAATTGGAAGGCGGTGCACAATGCGGCAAAGGACAAGGACACCGGCAAAGCCTGCCTCGCGGCGAGAGAGTGTGCGGTGTGGGAAACAATGAAGGAGAATGCCGAGCGCCTCACTCAGAGATTTAAGATTGCTCGTGTCACCACAAACTCTTAGCTACTTTCTCCCTACAAACCTCCCTTATTACCATCATGGAAAACTTGGTTGTTCCTGGTCCCACCAACGCCGACAATGATTTCACCTGGAGCTCCTTCATGGTGGATATTCAACTCCAAACCATCGCATACGAGGCATCGGAAATATTCAAGAACTTCCCCGCACCCGACACTCCGCTTTGGGAACTCTTCTGGAATAG
Source organism: Leccinum uliginosum (assembly GCA_038091455.1). Classification (NCBI taxonomy): domain Eukaryota; kingdom Fungi; phylum Basidiomycota; class Agaricomycetes; order Boletales; family Boletaceae; genus Leccinum; species Leccinum uliginosum. The sequence continues at coordinate 1,689 of JBBPOM010001365.1, read as the reverse complement.
AGTTGAGGAAATGATGGTAAGTACAAATTTGTTGATGTTCTTTTCCTTTTGTTCATTATCGTAACAGAAGGCAGTTACAATGCTCGTCGGAGCGGCCACCTTGCAGGGGATGCTTCTGACCATCCCGCCAACCCTCGCCTTTCTCTCCTCCGAAGGTTCAGAACTTCGGCATGGGAAACAAGATACTACGATACCGACTACTCAATTTGCCGATGAAATCGCCATGGATTTAGGAACTGCGGATATGGATCGCTGGTGGCTAGAAGGAGAAAGTCTGATGAACCATCCAGATACCGCTTCCTGGACATACCGTGGGTCGGACAAGGCTGTGACAACCTTGGTAAGTGAATAGTCTTCTACATCACTCCTGGAACTTATATTGTGCAGCTTTCACAACATGTTCGGCGTCAGGTTTCCCTTCCCGGCATGATTCCATCGGCCCCGCAACAAGATATCCAATCGGCATTGACTGCGGTCCGGCGAGCAAAAGGGATGGTCAAGCAATTGTCTCGACGCCATGATACAGAGGCATTGAGGGAGCAGGTCCTCGATGTACACCGGACATTGGTGGCGAGACATAGCGCACCTCCCGATGCTATCCAGGCGGTCCGCAGACATGTTTTCTTGGCGTCATCAAAATCGGCATGGATGAAGTTCGCCGAATTGGACATTGATGAGCAACTGCAATCGGAGATGGAGATGGATCAGCAGAGTCGGTAGTTGCAAAATGATTGTAATCGTAGTTCTGTATGTGTTCTCGTAACAAATGTATACATTCATTCAAAGAACTGCAAACCGGTCAGATGTTCAACTCATGCTTCAACTGCAACGCCAGTCTGTCCTCTTCTTGCGCTATATCCCGCAGCTGCTTTATTTGTTCTGCGACCATTCCCATTTGTTTCCGAAGCTCAGTGGAGCTACTGGACACATTCTTGTAGAGATCGACAACGCTCTCTAACTTTTGTTCCGCTTCGCTGGAAACTTGACTTCAAGATGCGAGTGTGTAGACCCCTCTGTTTTGTTGTAGCTGGTTCCGCAATATTTGATCCTCCTGCCGTATTGCGTCTATTTCAGTTTGTAGTTTGTTTAGCTCGTTGAAAACATTCTCAGTTGGTTGTTGAATGACGACCATAACTACGAAGACGCTAAGTCTCCTGATGACACGTACAGATTGGAAATAGGAAAAATACCATTTTCTTCCCCTGGTTGGCGAGACGTCACTTTGATTGATCCGATTTTCAACGCCGGTATCCTTGCATCGTATACCGCGGTGCCCTGTTCAATTTGGGACGCTAGAACCTCACTTTTGTTTGGATTCAGTGGGACGACAGGCATGGTAGGTTCTTCGTCGCTGTCTTCCGGTATAATTTCAACCGACTTCGGCTTGACCTGGAGCTTGATGGCGAGATGCTGCCATCCTCCAGCTGTGTGCTCCACCTTATTCCCTCGTCGGATGGATGGCATCCCCCGTAACACAGCACACCGTCTTTTTTTCTGCCGACATTTTTTACAGCCCGAGATCAAACCTGCTTTGTTGAAATCCACGATGCATTGAACATCGTTTTTTTGGCAAATGATACATCTCTTCATGATGATCAGCTTTCGGCGAATGGACCTGGGACAGAATCGACATACCGGACAGAACTTCAAATCTTCTGATTGGTAGTTTGTATAATGGTCAGTCGACAA
>JBBPOM010001364.1:0-11476 GCA_038091455.1 Leccinum uliginosum | reverse complement strand
AGGCAGGTGGAGACATCGATCGGAGTCGGAGTATACTACTTGGATTGCGACGGTCCTTCCTCCAGTTCTACCGTGACAACTCCAAGTCGGCCCACCCGCGCAAAGATTACTCGATTACTCCGTCGCGAGGACGCCTGCCGCATCAGCACCTTCCCCGTCTTCCCTCTCCCCATTGCACTCCCAGCTGCCCTGATCGGCTCGCTTCTCCCCCGCGTGCTCCTCCGCAACCGCAGCGTCGGTGATATCCGCTAAGTCACTACATACGTACAGGTCCGACCACGTCGATAATGGCATTGATAATGATCTGGGCACCGACGCCACCTCGATCACCAGTCAGCGGGTCAGCTATGTTAGCGTAGGCGGTGTTATGTCTCGGAAACTGGCGACTGGGCGTGAGTGAGTGACTCGGACGCCGCTGCCAATCCGTCAACGCAGGCTGTCAAAGCTTCTTGCAGGGAACCCCAGGGCTGTTGTTTGACATGGCCTTTTCCTGAGCTAGGGAAAGGCGCGCACAGAATCACCAGGCGCCACGACTTCGGACGAAATTTTGATGCGACTTGTCTCTGGCCCTGTACATCCATACCGAAGTCGAGCAATCCGCTTTAGTGCGATCGCTCCGAGTCCGAAGTCATGGCGCCCGGTGATTCTGAGCGCGCCTTGAGTCGAGCTACCCGCATGTCGTCTCCACGCCTTCTTACGGCGGCGGCGGTTTAGGATGGACGTGACTTCGAGTCATGGTTATTCTCGACGTACGTAATCTACATACTTATACATTCGCAACGAAAAGTCAGATGATAAGTAGAAGAAAGCAACAAAGGCTCAAAGTACGAACAGCAGAATACATGGACGATGTAACGGAAAGCGAGTGGCCATTCTGGCAGAGCATCGACAAAGTAACATGCATGCCCACCCACCTCAGCCGATGTGCAACACCGGGGAACCATCCTCCCGTCTTTGCATGAAAATCCGTGTCTCGCCTAGCATCTCCACGACGTCTTGGTCATCGAGCATGGAACTACCCCCAGCGCCGTGCACCTTGCCAATCGCCCTGTCAGTCTCAGGTTCAAGATCTCCATACGCCTCCTCCATACTACCAACCGACTGTCCCCCGGCCTTCGCCTGTGCAAACCGTGCGGGTAGCTCTGAATCGTGCACGGCCGCGGCAACGTTGATGAGTGTAAATTCGGCGCCCTGGCCTGGCCGGAAGTGCGCAAGGAGGATCACCCCGCCGAGGAGCGCAAAGACGGCAGTCGAAACAGCCAAATTCGGGATGGAAGCGGCAAAAATGATCTCGGTGGCGGAAAGGCGTCCAGGGACGTACGCCGTCCCGAGGTAGCCCGCGAGATAGGCTGTGTAGGAATTATCATCAGAATGAGGATGGGAACGGTAAGTATTGGACGGACGGAAGAGTAGGGAAAAAAGACGGGAACGAGCAAACGTACATTTCGCAGCAGACTGTATCACTTGGTTGTATCCTTGCGTGATGTCCTCGATCCGCGCTGGAGTGAGCGTGGCCACAGTGCCGGTTGCCGCGTCGGTCCCAGGTAGATTGTTGAACTGTGACTTTCCGTACAGGATGTCGCCTTGTACCTCGGATCCCAGTTGGCTGTACTGCACGCGGGTTCCAGAGAGCGGGCCGGCACTTTGCGTGAGCGACATCGTCGCGATCGAAAACATGGCAGTCGTCTGGAGGGGGTTGAGGTTTCCCTGGCGCGTCAGCACACGACCGGCTGGACGTGGTTGCACGGTCAAGGTGCCGTGGCCGTCGTTCCGCACTTCGCGCGTTTCGATCGTGATGTTGGGGTTGCACGTCAAGATAGCCATGGTCCACGTTTGGTCACTCAGAGCGACCGTGAATGTCGTATCAATGCCCGTAAGGTCTAAAGTGATGTTGACAGGTGTGCCTGCGGAGCAGCCTGCTTTGCACTGGCCCAAAAGGAATACTGTTGACCCGTCAGAAGCAGGGGCCTGTGTAGTGTGGTTGGTCACGGACAACGTAGGGTTTTTCACAATAGCAAAAGGACTGTCCCCGACACTCGCTAGAAGGAGAGGAGACATTGTCGACTATAATCATAAAAATCAAGCTTGGAGTACCCACGTATGTCATCCGCGGTCACTTGGACATCTAGATTGAGATGAGGGAGGTATGCTGATACAAGGTATTGACCGATATCTGCTGTTGAATTGACTGGAACCTGCACAGTGGTGGTAAGATTCGTGGTCGCCCAGGAGCACGTCGGGTTGATCCCGATCACATCGGTCAACCATCTTGCGGATGTCGTAGTATCCAAATCAAGGGGCAGAGGGACAATGTACGCCTGATAGTCCGGTTCCGACGTATTTGCTACCCCAAATGAGTACCGGACGCCAAGCTCCATTTCAGCCCACGTGATAGAAGCTGCCGTATCAGACTTGAGCGATGCGTTGAATGCCGGTTCTTCAGGGTATGTTCCACTAAAAATAACGAAATGAGAAGGGTACACCCAAAAGGTGGTATACGCACTTTAACACGCTCTGCGCATTCACTGCTCCAATAGCAAACGCCATCAACTCTCCATCGGACAAGACGCTTTGAATTGTCACTGTTCACAATAACAGTGAGAATCCACCTCAATAGCACTGCGAGCGACATACGGGCACCCGGGGCAAGCGTTGATATAATCAAAATCAAGATTGAGGCAACGAATCCCAGAATATAGTGGTTGGAGCACGTTTTCTTCCACGCTGCCATCAACATGTCAACGTTTCCAAAGGTTGGATTCGAGATATAGTTGACTGTTTCCAACGGGACAGCTTGACTACGAGTGGCGAGGACGCGGAAAAACTCTTCGCTCTGCAGATCGAGTACATCAACGAGTTTATTCACCAATAGATCGCCCCTACCTTGAGGGAGGAAACGATACCGCCGATCGGGACAAGCGCAATCGAGACGACAAGGATGGTGATAGCAGTGATACCACCTTTGATGGTGACTAGAGGATTTGAGGTAAGATTTTACGGACGTATACACAGGACTGACGCAATGTGGTACCTACCAAGATGCTCTGGCGTAACAGCATAAAGGCCGTATGTATTGACCGGTACCACTTTACCATGAACAGTATAGCAGAACGCGAGATAAGCGATGGCAGCGAGTGGAAAGAGTGCTATCTCAAGAGACGCCATGTGGGAGTACCATCCAGGAACGGACGATGAAGTTTTTTTATGTGACTGGGGACGTAAGGGTGTGAGGGACGCTGTGGATCGCGACTTTGGCAGGCCTTCGGCCCCGGAGGAGTCTGACGCGGAGTAGCATGTGAGGTGTATTAAAAAAATTGCTTTTAAGGATGAATTTGGTACCTTTGGGTGGGGATTTCATGGGACTGAGAGGGTAGTAAGATGGCTCTGTCATGGAGGCCTGAAGCTAATAGCTTGAAGAGATACTTAATGAACGAGTGTGGGTGGACCTAGAAGGTCGGGAAAATTATGAAAAACCTTGAGATCGTAAGATCAGGCAGTGATTTATAGAGCACGACACATACTGCACCAGAGAACGATGGGGGGGGATTACACCTTGTGAAGGATGATCGATGAAGCTCGCATCCTCACAACTTTTCAATCACAACTTCCACCAAACACCCAAAATGGGATAAGTACAGTGACTGGGTATTAAATCTGTCAAACAACAGGCTGTGTTTTTCGACGCCGGCTAAACCCACCAAGGCAAGGATCAAGATCTTGAACTCAGAGAGCAACTCGGAGGGCTTGCGGACCTCACCGTTCCAGTGACCGGCTTACATATACTGCCACACTTGAATGCCAGATTGACCATTCACTGATCATTTGGTACATACTTGATACCAAGGCGGAATGTTTTCAAGGGCTGTTTGAGTCCAGGTTGACGCGACGGCGGCTAACCGAACTCGGAGAGGCTTCGGAATTTGAAGTTCTTACATATGTCACATGAGTCATCGATCCTTCGACGAGGCCTCGAGTCTGTTTTGTTTTTAGTGATCTCCACGACGGTACGAAATCTGTGCTCGAGCGTACGGGTAAAGTGAGCCAAAACTTCCGATAGGCTGTAGTGAATTGATCAAAGAGTAAGAGTAAGAATCATATACTTTTTATCACCAGGTTCTGGAAGTTGCTGGACCCAAGTGCCGAATAAAATGATATGATCTGAACAATTTACCGGCATACTATCTAATTGCCGATTGCCATCCTTCAAACTTGAATCTTCAGGGCAAAATGTCGAACCCTGAGCGCTTGAGCTCCAAGTGGCTAAATTGGCAGTGCGTTGTAAGGTAAGTGTGGACTCTGTGGAGCCACATGAGATCTTGCTCCGAAAGGCAAAGCAATTTTTGCGACCGCTGGGGGCGATATGACGGTGAGCTACTTCTTTTTGAACCCTTAAGTAAAGTTGAACATCCTCTGAACAAACTTCTCGCAGTGATTGTTCCCCGCTGCTCGCAGACATCCAAGCTCCATCATCGGACCGACGTGCAGCTCTTTGGCTAGGATGCCCTTCCATTCATCAGATCTCGCAACAACCAAACACCGAGGAACCATGATGTTCCTGCCACTCCTTCTCTGTTCGGTGTTCCCGTATGTCGAGGCAAATTCGGGCAGTAAGTGTTCGCCTCTAGGACTGCAACTACTCCGTCTGACAAGGACGGTGCCATGCGCGCAGCATGGGCCACCCTCCCAATGAACGTCATGTCCTATCTCACTGAAGCAGCTTACGTTCCTTCCACGGTGCCAACACTCTTCGGGACGCCCCCTCAGCAGATGAACCTCACGGTCGGCGTGGGAACTGGACTTCTTGCTACCTACGCCTACGACTGTATCCTCTGCGCTGGGAATATATTGTACGACTCGACCCTGTCATCTACGTTCAAGGTGTGTTCTCATACCGTCCTTCCTAGAATCACTGGCTTTGCTAAATACTCGATCATAGACGAACAATACGCCCTGGTCCGCCTCCATTCCATCGTTCAGCGGGGTAGAAGTTTCCGACTCGGTCGGCTTCGCGGGTCTTCTTAGTAACCCAGAGCAAACCTTCGGTAAGGGGACTAAATCACCGTCGTTTGAAGTGTTTGGTCACGTTCAATTTAAATACGGCCTCGGCTTTTGACAGTGAACATCGTTGATGGCTCTGATCGAACCTTTGCTTCTTCCATCTGGAATGGCCATATTGGCCTCTTTCTCAATCCGCTCAACGCAACATCCATTGCGGGACATATTCTAACCCACCTGCACCAGTCGTCCTCTCTCCTCAACCCTGTTGTCGGCATGCGATTCGACCCCGCTAATCCAAAGATTACGATTGGGGCGCTCGACCCAAATGACTACGAAGGGACGATCAATTGGGTAGAGATGAACCAGAACCCTGATCCCAAAGGCGATTACTTGAACACGTTCCCTTTCGATGGCGTGAAGGGCTACGACAATCAATTTGTACCGTACTCTGGAAGTCTGACTGCTGCGCTCGATTCTTGTGAGTCTGTTTGTGCGGGATATGAATGTCTTTTCCGATCCATCCGAGGCTGACTTTTTCTTCTTCCGTTGTTCAGTCTTCTTGTCCATCGCGCTTCCTGACGTAGACCTTTATTTTAACAACGCCAATTCGACGGGTCCTGTCCCACAGCCTATCCACCTCATCAATGGCACCTCAGTCGTCGAATACAACTGCAATTCCAGCTCTTCCAACACTGGCTCATCGGGTCTGCCTCAATCTCCCTACGTCGCGTTGACGGCAACCATCAACGGGGTCGACTACCCGATTGACTCCACAGGAAACTTATTAAGACCTCAGAGCCCTGCATCCAGCCTCGGGTTCTGTCCCGTCGGGATCACCAACAGAAGCGACACCTTACAGCCGAGTGCCGTGTTCGGTCTGCCGTTCCTGCGGAGCGTCTACGTGTGCGTTCCATTCTCCTGTTGTTATGACGAATCTCACGCGATCGTGATCCACATCATTCAGTGCGTACCGATTCCCGACGGACGACTGTCCGGGGTACTATGGGTTCGCCTTTCCGTCGGGCGCCAACCGAACACGGGAACAGATCTCGCAAACGCCGACAGCGACGCCGACCGATAGCGCGCGGTGCTTGGCCCTCGCTAAGCCTACCTCGACGCCGACGGCCAACGTCGTGCTAGCACAGGAAGCGTTGGCTGGCAAAAGTAAGTATGAGGTTTACGGGGGACAGGGAGGCCAAATACAGTTGGTGGGTGTAGACGATCTCCAAAAGACGGTATGGAATCGGACGGCGGTATCTACGTGAGGGACGGTGAGCTGTCAAAAATGAGGCGGTGATATGTCTCTAGTTTTGGGAACTTTGTCTACATTATGCGTCGACATGAAAGTTTAGTTTCATCGTAGATGTAAATCTCACTCCAGGTTGCGACAAGAGCTCGCAGCTCAAGACGCACCGTTTGGCTCGACGAAAAACTTGTAGAATTCCAGTCGGCAGCGATGTAAGACAATGTGAGTGCAAGATAGATGTCGGCAGCTGGTACGTCCAAGTTATATGTGAAACCTGCGACACTGACTCATCAGTCTCCTGATCTGGAACAGACACCGAGCAGATGTCCTCGGAGGGCACACTATTGACAATTTTGAGTGAACGTTCGACTCACGTCGACGAAAGAGCCTATGGAAGTTGGTCCAACACCACTTCCATCTCATTCACGCGACCATCGGCAGAACTCGAGGAGAACACATCCGCGCCAGAAGCCAGGGACTCTATGAGAAGTGCCAGGCGCGATGGGCCAAGGTTCGGTTCCTGTACGCGATGGAATAATGCTTAGCCCGAAAGTGTTCCCATGTCCATAGGGTCACACACCTTGCGTAACTGCTCAAGATCGTCTTTGAAACCATCCGCGATGCACGCCATCCAGAACTTGCGAAACTTTTCCTTCAGTGCCTGCTCGCTCTCTGGTGCATTCGGTGTGATGAAAGGCGGGATATCAACGTTAGGCGGCGGGGAGGGCGAATCGCGTTGTGGAGGATGTGGTTTGGACGGCGGCGCGGGGACGTTGGAGTCTGATTTATCTGAATCCGAGTCGTCCTGTGAATCATCGGAGGTAGAAGAAGAACTGGATGAGGAACTTGATGCTTGGTCCTCGTTGTTTTTTGATCTGACTGGTTTTCTGATCGTCACGGTCTCGTTTGGTGTCGACACGTCGGAAGAGTCCTCTTCTGAAGAGGACGAGTCCGACACGATCCTTCTCTTTCGTTTTCTGTTTCGTTTTCTTGTCGGATTTGGTGCTTTTGCTTTCATCGTGACCAGAAGCCTTGGTCATTACGTAATGCATCTCCTTGCGAGCATGCCAGTGGCGCCCGGGCCGTGCCGCTTCGGTTAAACGAAGCGACGTCGCGCTCGTCGGCTGTACTACTTACTTGTTGACCAAACAGCGACACATACAAGGGATTGATGAGCGTTTCAGCCAGTCAGTCCTCAAAGTCGAACCCCCCCGAACACAAGGTGCACGAAGCAGCACGCGTCTACATCCAAGTTGGTCGCTACCTCGGACGATACACCTTCGTAAGTAATGATAATTTGGATGACTTCACGACCCCGAAAAAGGCATCTTCTTGCTGGCCTACTAACGACTAATATTAGGCTGGAATCATCCCAACATGGCAGGTTTCCCTCCTGGAATCACACTCATCGTTGCAAATGTCCCTCGCATGTTGCTTCCTCTCGTTCTGACAACCAGTGGGATTAAGCTCTGCAAATTACTCTTTGGCTTATCCCTGCCTGATTGGCTTTGTGTACCTCTCTCTATCGCGTCTTTTCCACTTGCTCTAGCTTGCAGACTGGTGTATGCAGACCTCCGCAACAAGCACCAAGCAAAGTTGCATGCTGCTTTCTTGGCGCCATCTGTACCAACCAAATGGCCAGGTGGCCTGGATTTGCTTATCTCCATTCTCAAAAATGTCCGAGAGGGCTACATGGGTTGGTGGTTGTCTCATAAAAGCAGTTGAATGGCTCCCTTACTGCTTATTAGGGGAAGCATTCGAGCAATTGTGCAGGGTGCACGGGAACACGATCACTTTCAACCTTCTTTGGGAGACAAAGGCAAGACCATCTTCGGCTCTGCCAAGGTGCTAATGGCTTAGTCAACTCTAGCTTTTTACAATAGAACCCGAGCATATCAAGGCAAGTCCGCAATTGTTGGCTAACATTCACCTTATGGACGTTACCAGACAATTGTTGCGACTCAATTCAACTCTTTTACGAAAGGTAGAAACGAGCTTGAATACCACGCAACTTGATTATGCTGAGAAATCATTCCAGGACCACTGCATCATGAGACCTTTGATTCCCTCCTTGGGACTGGTATCTTCAATTCTGACGGTGAGGACAATGGTCCCCGACCTTGTATGATGTTAACTGATGTTATGTCATGTAGGGGATATATGGAGGTGCGCTTTCCGACACCCACTGACATGACGACATACTGAATCTTTGTCCACAACAGACTTCATCGGTCGATGACTCGTCCGTTCTTCACTAAGGACCGGATTGGGGACTTTGAGATGCTTGAGAAATTCACTGAGGATGCCCTAAGCCAATCAAAGGCGAGGCTACAGGAGGGATATCCAATCGATTTCCAAGTACACGCCACACTTGACACATCTGATCATAACTGCTCATGCGTTGGATTTAGGATATGGTGTCCCGTTTTACGCTCGACTCTGCGACGGAATTTCTATTTGGGAAAGCTGTTCGCTCACTTTCTGCTGGGCTTGTTTACCCCCCAAAGTCACCGCTTGCTGCCCGCATGGCACCCAAGACCCATCCTGCCAACACGTTTGCCGAAGCGTTCCTTCAAGCTCAAATAGCTACCTCATACCGAGTACGATTGGGCGATTCCTGGAGGTTCGGCGAATTTTGGAGCGATCGTGTCAAGAAACACATACAAGTGTGCGACAAGTTTATCGACCCGATACTGAAAGATGCCTTGGAAAGGAAGAAGTCACGGAAAGAGGCTGGTTCGATTTCCGAGAACAGCAAGCAAGTCTCGGAAGAAGAGACATTGCTTGACCACCTTGTCAAATCCACGGAAGGTAAGACCCTTTGGGAATGATATCGTCAGCCTTCCAGGTTTATAAGTTCTGGTAGATCTGAAGATGATCAAGGACGAAATTCTGAATGTCTTGATCGCAGGGCGTGATACAGTGGGTACACATTTCGTAGCCAATCTGATAACTTAGTAAGTTTATGTTGCCTGTTCTGTGATAGACTGCGACCACCATGGCATGTGTTGTGTGGATGCTGTCTCAACATCCTGAAGTACTCGCAAAACTTCGCAAGGAGATCTTGTCTGTGGTTGGTAATTCAAGGGGTCCCACACTGGAGCAATTGGGTGAAATGAAATATCTAAAGGCAGTCATCAATGGTACGTCATGCCGAGTCTTGTGGGGTTTCAACTGACCCGAGGCGCGCGAAGAAACTCTCCGGCTGTATCCTCCTGTGTGAGTTGGTCTTGTCTCTATGATCGAAGAAGCAGGGCATTGATCTGATTGTTCCTTAGCCCATTCAACTCTCGGTTCGGCTGCTTGTACTTTCGGTCGTGGTCTTGGGCTTATGTGTTGCCCACAGAATGAGCGTCGCGCCAGTGGTCTTGCCTGCTGTCAGAGGGGGAAACCCAATCTATGTCCCTCCAAACATCCGGTAAGAAAGAATCAAGATTATTCTCCCAATATTAAGATAGGCTATTTTAGAACCCCTTACTCGATATTTCTTATGCAACGAAGGAAGGACCTTTGGGGGCCGGACGGTGAAAATTTCACTGTAATATCGTCGAGTCCCACACTTGCTTACCCGCGCTCTGGCAGCCGATGAATTCGACCCAGATCGCTTCCTGGACGAGCGGCTCCACAAGTATCTGACGCCCAACCCTTCCATCTTTATGCCGTTTGGCGTTGGCCCAAGGAGCTGTATGGGTCAACAGGTAAGGTGGTCTGGAATGTTTTGCTCTGACCTGCTAATGAATGCTTGGCAGTTTGCATACAACGAGATGTCATACTTCCTCACCCGACTGCTACAAACGTTTTCCTCGATCTTGCTTGCAGAGGAAGTACAGACCCTGGCGCCCGCCGAGTGGGCCAAATGTCCGGGACGAAAGGGTGTAGAGAAGGTAATCATCAGATCTCACCTCACCACGTACATTCAGGTGGGTGCTTCGAACGTGACGGCGTACATGAACGCTTACGACCGCATGTTCAGGACGGTTTATGGGTAAGGATGGAAGAGGCCGGAGATGCTCTGTGACGCTGTTTCATGACATAGCACCTATGTATAGCCTGAGTGCCTCAGACCGTTTGCCAGCTAGTTTGGCGATGGCTTATGTAATCTACCGAGTCTCGGAATGTGATCACTGCACTTTGGTTTACCGGCATCATCCACAACCCGAACGATGAGCAACAAGGTCGTCGGCATCCTTGGTGCGCGTGAGCATTCTCTCGTTCTCAGAATCATTCGGCGATGAGTCCTCACCCATGCTCGCAGATCATCATGCTCACCTCTTGTCCGCTTCGAAACGTGTTTGACATATTTGAACCCCACAGGTGGCGGCCAGCTCGGCCGTATGCTCGCAGCGTCTGCGTCACTGCTCAATGTCGACGTCGTCATTCTCGACGTAGGCGAATCATCGCCCGCGAAACAGATCGTTGCGCCCCGTTCACCCGGGCTTACGCATATCGACGGCTCGTTTGCCGATTCCGAAAAGATCAAACAGCTTGCGAGCAAAGTCGACATCATCACCGCAGAGATCGAACACGTTGACGCGGGCGTGCTCAAAGAGATCGAGTCGATGTCAGCCACCAAGGCCGTCATCCATCCGAGCCCGTCCACGATCGCCGTCATCCAGGACAAGTTCGAGCAAAAGACATACTTGCGTGGAAACGGCTGTTCTGTGTGCGAGTTTGTTCGAGTAGAGCCGAACGCCGAGTCGATAGCGGATACCGCCGCTCGACTTGGGCTGCCTTTTATGCTCAAGAGCCGGACGCTCGCGTACGACGGACGAGGAAACTTTGTCGTTCGGACGGTCGACCAGGCGGAGGAGGCGCTGCGAGCGCTCGCGAACCGTCCGTTGTACGCGGAGAAATTCATACCATTTGTCAAGGAGATTGCGGTCATGGTCGTACGTACTGCTGACGGAGAGGTGACTTCTTATCCCACCGTCGAGACCGTTCACAAGGAGAGCATCTGCCATCTCGTCTTTGCACCACTACGGAGCCACGATCCGCGTATAGCTTCACGTGCACAGCGCGTCGCAGAGGCTGCTATCAAGACATTCCAAGGCGCTGGAGTATTTGGCGTCGAGATGTTCCTCATGGAAGATGGTCCGTGTGCATTGTCACATGCATCCCCCTCCTCTTCGACGGTTACCTACTCACTACTTCCACAGGCACCATATACATTAACGAAATTGCCCCTCGTCCCCACAATTCGGGGCACTACACCATCGAGGCATGCTACACCTC
>JBBPOM010001363.1:0-11500 GCA_038091455.1 Leccinum uliginosum | reverse complement strand
ATGTCATTCGAGCCGTCTCCCCTCTCCCTCGTCCTCGTGCTCCGGCTCCGAGTCTGTCGCGTTGTTGTCGTCACGTCGTGGTCGGCGTCGAGTCATCGAGTCGTCGTCATGGGTCACGTCCACGCGTTCAAGCTATCGCGCCGAATTGTTGCGCGAGGGAAGGAAGACGGTGTGGATGAGGACGAGGACGAGGACGAGGACAAGTTGTACTCACCGTCATTGTCGCTTTCAAGTCCACGCCATCCGAGCCGTCTCCTGTCTTCCTCGTGCTCATGCTGTGTCGTTGTTGTCACGTCGTGCAGGCTATGGTGGTGCGCTGGCAACGTAGGCGATAACCCCCACTCTCGGTGACGTGCGAATCGAGACCAAGGACACCTTGGTAGGGATGGAGGGATTGGTGCTTAGGCTGATTCATCCGTGGATCAGCCCTCTTCAAGTTATCGATGAGGATTGATTTGATCTAGCTGCTCGTGCACTGCGTCTTGTCGTTCGGCTCAGATAGCCGTTCGGTGCGCTGTTGCTCGCCTCGCAGAGTCGCGTGGAGTATAAACGCGTCGCGACGAACAGTTTTATCAAGGTTCAGATCCGGGCAGGTCACGGCCCACCGTTCGAAAGGAGGGTCATGCCAAGTACGTCCGGCAGTGCAACCTGCGCACGAGAGGAGTTGCGGATCGTGGCGGACAACCGTGACGCGCCGCTCATGAGCTCAACTTGAACGGTGGAGATGGCCAGTTCAATCGACAAGTCCCTGGACGTGGCAGTGGTGGACCAGATGCAGATGATTTCAGATCCCGAGCGTGGTGCATGGACAAGCGCTAGATGGGATATTCACGGTCAAGGGCAAGATCGAGGAGAGAACTGGTCTGCGCTGTGCAGTCGCCTGTGGTGCGCTTTTGGACTAAAGCGAGGTCAAGTCAGCAAACACGCCAGGGCAGTTAACATACGCATACATCATAATACACACCTTGAGGAACCCGATGTTGGCCTTGATATGGTTTGCACCTCCACTTCTTCTCCCTCTGTGCCGCCCGAGTTTCGTACGAGAGAGGATGACGATCTGTTGTCATTTATCATGTGTTAGGTGATCAGAAGCACAACTCAAGGTAATGCTCGCTCACCTTTCCCTCCTCGCCTTGATAGTTATCAACGGTCCGCAACCTGACCAAGGCATCTTCTGCATTGATCGGATCCACAAGCCCGTTGCGGGTCGCGTGAATGAAAACGAACGCATGCGTCGCTGCACGTCTATCCGTGACATTGGCAGACCGGACGTTGCCAAGCGCTCCATCAGTGACATGTCGAACCTATACAGCTTGCTCCCGCGCGAGTGGTCCACTGGCATCGACAGCGCTAGAAAGAGAACAAACCAAACCAAGGTCAAAAATGAGAGTGCTAAAATCCGCAACGTACATACCAAAATTGTTCAATGTCGGACGCAACTGAAGGGGATCACCGATGAGGATGAGGTGTTCCACTGAGGGCACAAGGCTGCCCAGCACTGGCACGTGCTCCTCGAGGACTTGTCCAGCTTCTTCAACCAATAGCACTTTCGGTGCCAGGGACTATTCAAAGCACAAACAGTAGTAAATGTCGTGATCAAGACAATCTATACGGCTTCGCCACGCACCTTTAGCAGTGTTCCGAACTTTGCTACACCTGTCGTCGTGCATCCGATGATCTTGACGCTAGTACGAACTCGCATCGGACCTACTTGTGTAATCGGGTGTAGAATGCCATCAGAATGACACAATGAAATTGAGACAACAAGGAACTCTGCCGCACCTCTTCCTTTATTTCGTTATACTCTTGAACCTGCGCAGCATGCTTCTTCCTCGGCCGCTCAAACTCGTCCTGCTGGTTCTGCGGCATCTCCGTCCTCGCCTGCTCGATCCAGAACGTATGTAGGATCTGTCGCTCGTAGCGACTCATTTCCCAGACCTCGCCGTCGTCCAGCAGTACTTCCAAAGGTCGATATCCGAAAGGTACGGTCGGGATATTGTCTTCTCCCAGGGCCACGAAAAATCCAAAGGCGTCGTTTACACTGGCAAGAGATGGGTAAGGAGAAGGATCCATCGTTTGTAGCTCATCGACAAGCAGATCCAAGATTGCCATTGGAGCGCTGCTGGCAAGCGCAGACGCAGACGGCCCAGACATCGAAGCAGGGGCATTCTGCATCGCCGAAGAATTGACATTCGTATTCTGCTTGTCACAGAAATTAGCGGCCATCCACATCTTCTCGGGCTTCTCCTCGAGCAACCCGTCGTCCGACTCCTCTGACTATGACTCCTCCAAAGAGTTCTCATCTTCATTGGTCCGTTCAGTCTCTCTCGACAGGATCTCGAACGGATTCAAGTTGGAACGCGTCGATGGGCCGGGCTCGGGTTCGGGTGGGTTGAACGTCTGTGGATCTGCCTGAACAGTCGGACTAGTGATCCTTTCCAGAAACTCGATGTCCCAGCCGTTCTTCCAGAATGCATAAATCAAAGTGTCCTCTTCGATCACCTGTCCCCTCCGACCCTGCTTCTGCCACCTTCCTCCAGACTGAGATTCATCATTTTCGAGTCCCTTGGCGACAGCGATCCACTGAGGCGGCTCAGCCATCATAGCGTGGTGCTCAGCGTGGAAGAGCGACAGATATTTGCGGATCTCCGAGGAGTCCGACTCGAGGTCGGTGTCGTGGATTGGTTTCATCAGGTTGCAAATCTCCATCCTCACGTCCTTGAGCTCGCGGTACTTGGCGGAGGAGCTACGACTGAGGCGAGACTGCCCAGCGGCCATCTCGCGCGTTTCGATTGAGTATTGGCCGATGCGCTCGTCGGACGTGCGAGAACCCAAGCGAACAATGTTGTCCGTGATGTCTGTATCAAGGATGGAGCATAGCATGTGGTCGAGCGCGTGGTTCGTGAACGCAATCATGAGGATGGGGTCAATGCCGTTCGCCACAAGCACACGCAGGAGCTCGACCTCCGTGTAACTCTAGGATCGAGAAACGATTTGTTAGCTGGTGGAGTTAGCTGGTGGTCTAAGTGTAGAGTATCACCTTTCCAGTTCCAGGAAGTCTGAATAGCGTCAATGAACGAGTTCATACTAAGATCAGAGATCCTTGACTCACCCTTGGATCAATACGAGTTCCCTCGTCAGCGATGCAATGACAACATCCGCCTGGCTGGGGTCAAGACGACTGGCCCGACGTAGCTCTGACCTTGCATGGTCGACCGACTTATCTGAAACGCTCATCCGCAACTTGAAGTTGTCCACCACGGGGGAAAGAGTGATTTATAATTCACTGAACAGTCGAGATGAACTGCAGTGCCTTAGAGTCGAGCTGTGCGCAGACAGGTCAGAAGGGGACGGCACAATCGGATGGTTATGGGACGTACGTTGTTGTCGGCGATGTTGGGGAGGTTGTTGGATCCGACGAGTTGCCAGACGGTTTAGACGAAGTGTTCGATTGCGGCCGACTTGGTAAGTTGATCATCCGGATAGGTTTGATGTAGAGCTGATCGGAGGGCTAAGGATGGGTGAATCAGGCCGTGCGAGAACACGCACCTCTATGATTTCGAAAATAACTGTCTGGAGACACGGCGGGGAGCGCGACGGACTCTGCGATCCGTGCACACATGGCCGACCGATGCGCTCTGTCGAGCTTCTCTTGTATGAAGAAGCGACGGGACGTGACTCACCCATTGACGGCGACCAGTCACGGACAGCATGGTGTCGTTGCCTCGAAATCGAGGTCCAAACGCAAGCGCGCGATTGGTGTCGGTCTGGCATTCCATGCAGGCGACTTGTGCCGCCTCGGCCCGGGCAAGGTCTTGGAGTTGGAGTTGCTTGTTTTCGGCAACGTGTGCCTTACAGATTGTGTGACGCAACTTAGTGTGAACTTCTCGTGTGGGGTGGTGGCCGAGCGCTTTTTCCAGTGTGTCAGTTTTCAAAGAGGGAAGAACATGGATACGCACCTGCATCTGCCTTGAATTTATCCTCTGGTCGTCCTCCTCCTTACTCTTCCCACCACGTCCCCGACAAGTGACAGAGACTTGATAACGATCAAAGCAGAAGGACTCTTCATCGATGGCGTGATACATTTACCCAATGCAGCAACAGGTTCTCACACTTTTTTTCGGGAAGGTCCGTGACAGCCAAAAAGTCGCGGAATTTGTATTTTCCAACCGACTCCAACTCCAAACTCCATATCACGTGTGCGGCACAGCGGCATGTGTTTTCAAAACGAACATAGCTCCAAGAACGAAAAGGAGCTGTACCACCCCGTACAAGCGGGTATATAAGGTGTGATATATCCCCTTCCACCCTAGATCGTAAGCGCCGAGAAGGCTGCGCAGTCCTTGCTCTTATATCACCGGCATGCCCCGGCGACGCGCACACTCTGGGTTATACGGTTCCCCGGATCCACACTCAAGACAGTTCTCGAAAAGGAGTGTACACGCGCGAAGGTGAGCGTTCCAATCCTGTCGGACGAACATCGATCCTGAGAGCGCACGCTAGTTGTGTGCATGGACGTTTAGACTCACGAATGTGCTCGTTGTGCAGCATGCCAATGGGGTTGGTGAGTGTCGAATGTGTTGGCACTGTTGTCTCACATCCTGCGCTCTGCACGCAGGATGGCGATATCGGTACGTTTACTTGCTCGTTTTTTCCCGTCTACTGAGTGTATGCTCCCTCCGTTTAACCACGAACATGACACAGAGTCGCAAGTTTTCTCAGCTTCTTGAGTGGTACTTGAACTGGCAAGTCCAAGGTAAGGATATATGTGCTGGGATGTTATGCTACTGATGTAGGCTTCTTTGGCGCTGATTTCGCATCATGGAACAAGTTTCCTGGGACCTGAATGTTTTTAGATTCACCACACGATTAATCGAAACGTGCATGCATGGGTCCATGGGAGGATCAGGCGTACTACTACCAAGGGAAGCAGCTGCAGGTACGTGCTGCCAATACCATACGTTACTGTTGCTCAAATAGATATTCTACTAGACTCCCACCAACTTCGCCCCCCTTATGCGTGGTCGGCAAGCCTGTTAACACTGGAGGGTCACGGCGGTGAACACTGGCAAGAGTCGAGCCCAAGCCAACCACCTCCTCTGGCGCAAAAGGAGTTGCGAGTACGTCGATGTGCCACGAGGACGAGGACGACACACGCGGATGTACATGTTCCCCCGCTCTCGACTTCGACATCCACCTCCCGCTCCCTTTCCCATCCTCTTCCCGTCAGTGACGACGCGATGACGACGAGACCACGGTGAGTGCGCCTCGTCTTCGTCAATAACCCTTTCGTATTCGGCGAGAAAGTTTATACTTTCTTTTTTCAGCCAACAACCTAGCGCCACGACAATGCGACGACGGGCACCACAACGTAACAAATGCCGCAACGTGTCACAATGGGACGATGACAACGACTGCATGTGCAGTGCACCGATGACGTGTGCTACGATGATGACGACAACGGGGTGAATATTACTTGACAGTTGGTTGGCATGTCATTCGTTATCTAGTAAGCCTAGGGAATAAATATACATTGTTCAAAATCTACGAGTATCCTTCTGGACATATCAGATGATACTTTAGGGTCTCTTTGGATGCTGAGGACAATTAGAAAAAATGATAACAGTGGTACGGCTGTTAGATTCTACTCATCATCCTGACTTAAGTTCCCTTCTCGCGCCTCAAATTCACGGATTGCTGCTGCAATGGCATCATCCTTTAAAGCCCGCTTCAGAGTCCTGTCGAGTGTGACCACCTTTGCATGACGTCTATCAGAAGCAGTTGTCAGTATAATGAAATGTAGAATCACCCAGCAGTTGGAGACCTTACCGTCCATGCTCGTTAAAACGCCTAAGTAATTTCGGTAAGATTGCATAATCCCTGGTGTGCTCTTCGAACTTGCGGAGCTGGCTAAGGTGGAGCTCGTAGACGGGCCTGTAAACAGGCTCGCCAAACGGGATGTCGCACCGCTCACCCGAGCTCCACTCGTTGATGCAAGCTTCAATCTGGGCGATACGACATGAATTATCAGCGAACATCCAATGAAACGGCCCCAAAATTACCATGACATACCGCAGTCAGAATGAGAGCCATCCCTGCAATCGGAAATGGCTCAAAATATTGTGGATACAATACCCCTTCATCCCTCTTGTCCATGTAGAAAGAAACATTGATTGCTTTTTGGATGATCTTGTTTTCATACAAGCCTGTGCGTGGAATATCATTGTCAGGGTCACCAAGGGACTAGTATATAGTATGGAAACAGATATTGAGTGCAGGTAATTGTCACGATGGAGACAGGACATACCCTATAGCAGAGACCGAAGTCTTCCATGAGATTCTCAACAATCTTGCAATTCCTAGTTTGTATAGCAGGCCTAGCACTGCTCTCGAAGTCATATACCACCTCAACAAGTGGTCGGATCTTCGTCTTGAGTTCACTAGTAAGATGCCATGTACGATTGGTGATCTAAGTGTAGGGGCACTGGCATGTGATGATATCCTCGTATGAGATCAAAGTGACACGTACCAACTGTATAATATCATTGTTGAAGTTGATCTTGGAATTGCACGCGTGGCAACCTTCCATCCATGCTTCCTTTGCCCACGTGACTTGGGAAATGCGGTCCGGGTAAGCATTCACAGCAGTTAGGTGGGAGCGGAATAATCCGATGGCAACTTTTAGGATCTCTTGGACAGCGCCTTCATAATCCTTGGCTGCGACACGGCCATTTGATGACCGTATCCTCGTCGGGTTACACCAGCTGTCATCGCCTTGCTCGTCATCGCCTTGCTCGTCAGCGCCCTGCTCGTCATCGCCATCTTCAGCAACAAGTATGCGCTTCCTGGTCTCATCGGTGTCTCTACGGATCGACTCGACATCGTCCGGTTCATCATCAACCTCTGTCTCCCGACGACGCTTTCCTGTTATCAAGGCATCACTTATGAGAAACCACCGGAGGCCACTGAGTGAAATACCTAGGGTGTAGATACCAGACTCGCTATGGTTATCATCTGCGTGATGGTATGGCAACGAACCACTACCGGTGTCATTTACAGCATCGAGAGCAGCATCGCCACGTAAAAACTGGGATTGTTCATCACGAGCTCTGTCCGAGTCATCGCTGAGGCGATCTTCAGGCTCAGGGGTGTCCCTTTCTGGAGTAGGTTGTCAGTCAATTCGTCACTGCAGCTGATGAGTTCATACCATCAACAGGGAACAGATCTCGAGCAGTACTCTGTCGTCTCTGGGTCGATTCCACAGTCTGTTCATGGATAAGCTGCCGTTTTGCCTGCGCATGCATACCATAGTAACCCCGAGGAGTATTAGTAAAGCCGGAAGCCTTGCACAATTCAAGCAAATGAGTACAACACTATATTCAAATTGTATTATCGACTCACCTGTGTCATGATGTCATTCATGCCAGTGTTCCCCCGTTCAGTGGGAGTCTGCTGTGGTCAATGGTTGTTATGGTACATGGTAAAAATGGAAGAAGTGTCATGACGCACTTTCTGGTTGAGACGGACATTGAGGGAAGGCACTCTACCAACTTGTTGCGTCAAGTGTGGAGCCGGCGTACTTTTTGAAGTGCTCAGATTGATATCGCGGGATACGAACTTAAAAAACGAGTTAGGTCTTCAAAAAGGACGAAACCGAGACTTACTGCAGCTTTGCCAATGTGCATAGAAGCTAGGGAGATGTAGGTGAGACGAGAAAACAGATATGCTTAGTGGAAAGACAGTAACCTCTGTTCTCTTGATTCTGCCGCTTTGGCTTTGGCTTTTGTCGCAGGAGAAGCTCTCGCTCGCGACGTTCATCAGCTTGAGGATTCCGAATGTCAGTATATACAGACGAGAAGGCATAAATCAAACCTACACATGTATTGAGCACGTTCGGTTGGTCGAGGCTCACGAACAGGCCGTCCACCATTGGGGGCACATGTATCTACACCTTTAGTTCGACCGTTTATAGTTTTATCAAAGGCTGCCTGAGTTGGGGCATGAGAAGACATCAATATTGTAGACGGAAGATGGGGCAGAAGAAACCTAAGTTCTCTTTTTGTTAAGACAAAGACAAACGAACCTTTGAATTGCAAAATCTCAAGAAATTAAATGTCGTGCTTGCATCGTGCACAGACCATGGTGACCAATCAGACTATCGTAGAAGAAAAAACCTTGAACTCGAGGTCAATTCCGATTAAAACACCTACATTGTATATCATCATGCATCGCTGCAACTTCTGTTTGCGCTCCTTTTCCACCTCGAAAGCAGTCAGTCTACACATCGCAGGACATCCTACTTGCAAACTACAGATGCATCACACTCGGGAGAAACCTATCATGGTACCACATTTTAATGAACAACTTACCACTGGCACCATTCCGCCTGTCGACTCTGAGGAACATGCGGGTACACCATACGACGTGCCAATGGACGTGGATGACAGTGATCGCCTCCCAGTCGAAGGTTCCGACAACATTGGTTGTCGTCGTTTTGTACAATCATATCCAGGCCAGGTCGCAAACACGCTCGGCCAGGCAGAGACCAAGTTTGAGGCCATTAAGCGGTCACAAAGAGAGCAATGTCTCGAGCCGCATGGTCCATTTGCAGACAGCGAGGAGTGGGAACTAGTGAAATGGTTATTCCAACACGTTGGGCAAAATGGAATCGAGGAATTTACCAAGCTTATGATGGTGAGTTACTGAACATGAATGAAACTCTGTGTACATTCTAGAGACTGACAGAGTACTAGATAAGCAAGCTGAACACGACATTCTCGAGCAAACATAAATTTATGAAGGCGATTGATAAGTTACCACAATCGGCCGAGTGGAAATTGAAGGCCATAACAATTGAGGGAGACGTACCAGGGCAGGATGGCAAGCCCCAGACAGAGGAGGTTGAGTTATGGCTACGCGATCCAGTCGATTGCATTCGCGAGTTGATGGACAATCCAACGTTCCGGGATTCCGTCTGCTTTGAGCCCCAGCGTGCTTTTGATGACCAGGAAGGGAAAACTAGGCGGTATGATGAGATGTGGACCGCCGACTGGTGGTGGGAGATGCAAGTGAGTGGAATTCAGCCCGGTGTGAAAACATGACTCAAGCATTACTTTTTCAGAAACGTGTTCCAGAAGGAGCCGCAGTTGCCCCGATCATACTTGCGTCAGATAAGACCTCCCTGTCACAATTTCGAGGCGACCAGGACGTCTGGCCCGTCTACTTGACTGTTGGTAACATTTCAAAAGAAGTGCGACGTCAGCCCTCAAAACACGCATGTGTGTTACTTGGCTACCTACCTACGACCAAGCTCGAATGCTTTTCTGGCGCCCGCCGATCTGTCGAACGTTATCGACTCTTTCACTACTGTATGGCACAGATTCTAAAACCACTCATTGCTGCTGGAGAATCGGGAGTTGAGATGACGTGTCCCGACGGCTATGTTCGTCGACTGTACCCCATCCTAGCAGCCTACGTTGCTGATTTCCCCGAGCAATGTCTCATTGCTTGCTGCAAGGAGAGTCGTTGCCCGAAGTGTTCGGTCGAACATAATGTCCGCGGCGACTTCGTGACTTCGACACCACGGAACCCCGTCGAGGCACTGAGGAACCTATGGAAATATCAACAGGGTAAAATGGAGAGGAGAGAGTTCGAAGACAAGCATGGACAACGTGCTGTGTACGAACCGTTCTGGGCGAGGCTACCACATTGCGACATCTTCATGTGCATCACACCCGACATCTTGCATCAATTACACAAAGGTGTCTTCAAGGACCATATCGTCTCGTGGTGCACTGAGATGATTGGTGAGGAGGAGCTGGATGCGCGGTTCAAGGCGATGACTTCGTATTCAGGTCTCCGCCACTTCAAAAAGGGGATCTCGAAACGAAAGCAGTGGACGGGGGCCGACCAGAAGGAACTTGAGCGCACCTTTCTTGGTGTTGTTGCAGGCGCAGTCAATAGCCGAGTGGTTGCCGCGGTCCGCGGGGTCCTCGACTTCATCACCTATGCACAATATCAATCGCATACCGATGGCACATTGAAGAAAATGGAGGATGCACTGAAGCTTTTCCACGAAAACAAGGACGTCTTCATTGAGCTAGGCATTCGTTCCAACATGAACATTCCCAAAATTCACTCGATGATTCACTATGTGGCCTCAATTCGTCTATTCGGCAGCGCAGACGGATTCAACACGGAGCTACCTGAACGATTGCATATCGACCTTGCAAAACGGGCGTACAGAGCAAGCAACAAGCGCGACTACCTCATCCAAATGACGACCTGGCTTCGTCGCCGGGATTCTATCTACCTACAGGATCTCTTTCTTGCCTGGCATCTCTCTTCGCCGGATTCTATGTTACCAGATGACAACCTCGATGCCGATCGGTACTGTCTGCCAGACCATGCTAGCTCGGAGGACTCTGAGGGTGAGGATGGTAACTTCCACACGACACCGAGTCAAACTGGTATTTCAGGCTTGCAGGACACAGAGATTTTCGTGCGTCGTCTCGACCGCTTCATCATGACCAGCAAACTTCGTGGTTACTACCTTCCGGCTACATGTCCACGTCCTCATCTACCTATCGCATACATACAAGCGAAGCACGATGCTCCGCTACTTGCTCAAACTCTCGAAGCTTACCTTAGCGCTACCTTTCCTGGGTCCCAGCATCCCATTCGAGTCCGTTCATTTGATCGGCTCGACGTCTTCAACTTCATTACTATCCTAGCTCCTGAGCGCCAACATACCAGCAACACCAAACGTTTTTCAAAGATCCGCGCATCCGCTGAGTCTCCACCACGGGATGCGCGTAAGAAACCTACCCCCGCTATTTTCGACAATGCACTCATAATTGACGAACCCGAAAAGTTCAATGACACCGGTATCACAGGTACGTGGTTATATGTGTAGTACTAATGCACACCGCTTGACATATAAGAATGGCAGGTGTTCGAGTAGGGCAGATCAAGGTCGTTTTCAAGATTCCACCTTTCCTGGGCAAGACGAGGCACCCACTGGCCTACGTACACTGGTTCCGTCCGCTTCAAAGTTTTGATACTCAAACACAAATGTTCCGTCTCACCCGATCATCACGCCAGCGTGGTCCACATGCTGAAGTCGTGCCTGTGGACCGCATATTGCGTCCATGTCACCTCATACCTCAGTGGGGGGCGAGGCAGGTGGCGGACTCCGAGCAGAATGACCGACTCGGAGATGGTGATAAATTCCTACTGAATAAATATATAGATTTAGATCTATTTGAGCAGTTACCTACACAATGTTGAACGTTGAACGGTCATTGCATTTTTGCGTGACATACATGTATGATAGTATCATGATCGGTAGCGGCGCTCTTGCGCCCAGTCCCCGACTCCTCAAGTTGATCATCAGCACACAGAGACAACTAAAAACGAAAAGAAGGAGAAGATAACTCAAATTTGTGTATTCATTCGAGAGTAGGTGGCGGAGAGAAAACAAATAAAGCGTACAAGCACG
>JBBPOM010001362.1:0-11514 GCA_038091455.1 Leccinum uliginosum | reverse complement strand
ACATAGAGTAGTCAGAATTTGCAAATTCATGATATAGATTGACATCACACTCAGATTGGAAGTCATTCTCACTGATGTCATTCAGATTTATGTTATAATTGGATATGTCAATTATGTCCTTGACAACTACTTTGAGAGATGATAGTTTGGATCTGATTGGTAATTGTGGGAAGTTTGTGTGATATCTAAAAACCCTCCCAAATAAAATAATGCCTGAGCTAGTGTGTTGTAATACTGATA
The DNA here is from genome assembly GCA_038091455.1 of Leccinum uliginosum. NCBI lineage: Eukaryota > Fungi > Basidiomycota > Agaricomycetes > Boletales > Boletaceae > Leccinum > Leccinum uliginosum. Next base: position 11,274 of record JBBPOM010001362.1, on the reverse strand, counting down.
TAAAAAACAGTGAAAGTTATATTGGACAAGATATTATATAGCTATATCTATTTGTCACATAGTAGGGCCCTTAGATCGCTTGAACCTGAAGTTCAGCCAAATTAAGCCGAGATAAGGAACTGCCAAAGTGAACACTGGTCCGGGTTTGGGAATTGCATTGACCTGAGTGTTTCCGAGATAGGGTTATGTGAAAAACATCAACAAACACGAGAAAGAGTTGGGACATTCCTAGGGATCGGGAGTCTTCGACACATGTACTTCCATTTACTTAACAGTAGTTGTAGTTTGAACGGTTGTTTTCCGCCCCTTATGTCTCAAATATCCCTGGATACCTGCATTCCAGAGGAATGGGCTCTGTCTCTTACCGACACATTTGCTCGTTACATGGTCTCTAGGTTCAACACCTTGGTCGGGAACAGGAGACCGAGCCATCGGTGTTCACCGACCGCTCAGGCTATCATATTCTCTTGTGGTACTTACCTGGACTAGTCAGCGATCCGAATCAGGTGAGAGAGAGTTAAATGGCCAGAATGAAAGCTAATTCATAATAAAAAATATATTTGGGACAAATTGTCTTTACTGGCCGGTCCACTGTGCCGTAGCATCTTGACTGGCCCGGGGCGAACTTGGAGAGCTTCAGACAAGTTCTTCAGACAGGGTGCTGAACTTCGGGGAGCAATCAATCTATCTCCTGCGTGGTTTCAGCAGGGCCACAATGTCAGTAACATAGGGATCCTGTCGCAACTCTTGAATCTAAATCATTTCCGACAGAGTACCAACTTTGAACCCGAGGTTTCGGCACTGTTGAAAACTGGCCGAGAAAGCATATATACTAGGGATTGGTTGATGGCGATGAAGGACCACGCCGCTATGCTCGCTGCATGCCTTGCTGTCATGCATCCAGATATGTATACGGCCGGTAGGGAAGCAATGTTAAAGCTCGGATGATGGACTGAAGACAAAGAGCAAGAAGACATGAAGGCCACTCTTCCAATATGGCCGTCTATGCCAGTGTTCAGCGTCGTCTCAGTTATGGTCAACCAAATGAGTCCCTTGCACACCGATACGAACAGCCGACCTCAATTATTTGACCTGCTACTTACAGTTGGCAAATATGCCGAACTCGACATAGTCATCCCGACGATATCTCGGCACCTCCGGTACATAGCAGGCACAGCAATCGCATTCTCGGGAAGATTGCTTCAGCATGGGGTTCGGCAGATAGAACTTGATCGGGCGGTTCTATCGTTTTATATGCGAGATAACATCCATGAGTTTGTGGATGTAGCTCGCAACAATTATATGGAGTATAGTAAGGTGGGCCGGTCATTTATTTGAAGGCTACAAACATAGAGGAAAAGTTTGAAGTACATAGAAGGAGAGTTTATGGAATATATACTAAATCTAAAGAGCAGGCCCATTTCCATCCGTGAGAGATTGCACTTCCAGCCAGGCTTGCCACATCTGGTCATGCTTATCCTCTGAGCATGTTACCCTGCATGGGTAGCTGAGAAGGGCAACAAACGAAAAAAGGTGTGGAAGGACCAATTGGGGCATCTCCGAGGTGTGCCAGAGAATCGGGGCCTGCTAGACAGTGAGTGGAATCTCCGAGGAAAGGGTATGTGATAGCAAATTTATTTCAAAAATCTTCTAACATGATATGAAAGTTGTACTTAAATTGGATGTGAAGGCAAAGCCGAAAGTTGCCGAAGAAAGCTGGCTTCTTTGCCGCTCCGAAGTGGACAGTTTGGAGGGTAGTGAAACATATGAAAGAGGCCCGAATCAATGACATTCTACAAAATGAGTACGGAGTTATAATGGGTACTCCAACAATGCTCGAACGCTACCAGGAGGCCGTGACGAGGCTGTCAAGGAGCTCAGCTAAGATGAGCTGGTTGAGATGAAGAAGTTCGCCGTAGAGTGGAATGAAAAGGCCAAGCCTGATTCGGTCAAAGCAAAGTATGTTTTCTTGAGATTGTCCCAGATGTTCCATGGGTTTCTGAGTATGATTGTATAGGTTTGTGACCTGAGGGATGGGACCAGTAATGAAGCAGTTTGCCGAGGAAATGTGGAAGAGGGGAGGTGTCCGAATGGTGATATTGACAGGTTTCAAAGACGAGAAGGAAGCTTGGTTCACCAATTGGTATGTCTTAGATATTGTGATGAAATGAGTAGGATTGACTGGCTTCAGCTTTGATTTCAACAGCCAGATTGACAATGGACCTAAATTCCAGGATGCTGTGAGCTTTCAAGGTCTCTGGGATCGGTATGTTCGCTGATGCTTTAATGATCCAGATGCCGAGGATTCTGAAGCCGATGAATCAAACTGAGGATTCCGAAATGGCTCGGAAGCGAAAAAGGCAATCTCAGTCTGAGAAGAGAGGTCGGTCATCCGGGCTCCAACCATCTCGGCCTTTGCAATTGCCGAAAATGGTGAAAACCTACAGCAGAATTCCAGAGAAAGTCAATGACGCCGATGCCGAGAATACCGACGCCGAACATACACCTCCAGCAACACTCGGCAGACGTAAGGGCGGACATCCTCAGGCCAGGGCGAATGCTTCGGAAAATGAATTACCGAGGCACATGGAAGAAGAAGCAAGTGGTCCCGAGGGGGTAAAGAAGAGCAAGTCTAGGAAGGGCAAGGAAGTTTGCCGACCTAAAGCCTCAAAGGGAATGAGGCCCATGCCGCATAATGTCCCCTTGCCTGGTAAATTTTCAATCACTCGCACCGAGGTCGAGCACTGAAGAGACCCAGATGAAGATGGCCGAACCAGTCAAGGCGAAGGTGATTCCTCAGAGCGGGGAGCCGAGGAAAGCAATGAAGACCAGAGGCGACGCTCAATGAAGGTCGGGCCACCAATCGGTGGTAAGTGGAGCCTTTGTATTTGGGGCCGTTTTCTTACTTCCTGTGCTCTAGCGAAACGGACGATTCCTCCGTCAGAAGGTATATCCTTGCCTAGAGAGACCTCAGGCCCCTCGCTCACAGGAGGACCAGGCAGTATGTGTCATTCCATACTATGCCCTAGCATCAGTTCATTTAAGCATTTCCAGAAGCGAAAAAGTCAGCTGAACGATCGAAAGACTCAGATAGGTCAAAGCCCAGTCAAACTCCAAACATGTATTCAAGGTCGGGCCGCCTATTGGGGGTAAGTCTAACTTCCTGTAATCCTAGAATATCATCTAATGGCAGAGAAAAACAGTAAAACGGATCAAAGATGGCAGCAAAACAAAATCGCTGCCCGATCACAACTTGGCACCTCGGGATAAGCGCAAGATGACTCCAGTAAGTTTGAGATTTATCGGATTGATAAAGACCTGCTAGATGGTTTTCTGTTTAGGTTCAGATGGTGACCGACAATACCGAACTTCGCATTGACGATGAACGGTCTCACAGAGCTTACAAAGAGATTCCGATAGTGAACAGTTCCGAACCTCGGTCAAAGACTACCGAGGGATCACGTCCCGCTTCCTTGAGATCAGCCTTGAGGGCTGTGAACACCAGGCCAGCCGACGAATCTGGAGCTGGAACTCTCGGTATGGTAACCTCATATTCTCCTAGTAGGTTAGTACTAATATTCAGTATTAGTCATTACTGAACCGAGGAACTCCGAATGATTTCAGCGTGCAAGTGAAGGGAAATCCTCTAGGCAACATGCCCAGTGAGCATCTGAGGATACCGAAGCGAGGAACCCCGAATGATCTCAGATGTCAAGTGAAGGGCAATCCTCTCGGCAGCATGCCGAGCGAGCATCTAAAGGTGCAAGGCCAGACCAAGTGGGTCCGACACCCCGCGAGACAAATGGTAATGTCCATCGACATCTAATCATGCTCGGTACTCAAATTCATTGTTGCTAGCCCACCTGGAGCCGTTGACTCCATGCCGATCGAACCGAGAGCGAAGAGCTCCTTCACAAGTCAATGACGAACAGCCGAATTATAAACACCAAGCTTCAACCGGTCCTCTGACAGTTCAATTCAAGGCTAAAAGGGCCAGGATGAACTAGTGAGCTCGCCATTTCCGTATTTATTGTCGCTTCTCACTTATTTTGTATGTTACTCGTACATAGGTAAAATTCGCCGGTATTGTACATAGACAAAAAATATACTACATTCCGAATATACTACGTTGCGTATGTGCTTGGCCTCGGCATCCTATTCTTCCATAGGATCCTCGGCAGCTGGAGTTTCTGTTTGATTCAATGGTCAGTAGTGCGAAACAAGAAAATGAGTCACAGTTGACTTACCCTGGATACCATGAACGATCGGGAAGAGGAGTGGAGGGTGAAACGAGCTGGCCGAGAACATGTTAGTCGCTGCTGATGGTGTCTCAATGACTACCTCAGCGACTCCGGTCAACCCAGCAACCTTCTCGGGTGATGTCCCCTCAACTACTACCTCGGTGCTCGGCCCAGCAACGTTCAAGCTAGCGATTGAGCTCGGCCCAGCAAGCGTCTCAGTCGGCGTCTCCTCAACGACCATCTCACCTACTCCACTCGGCCCCACAACCGTCTGCTCAGCTCCTTCAGTAGGCCTTTCAACCGTCTCAGAGACTTCGGGCAGCAAGATGAAAATGTTGGGAACTGAGTTCGTCGGCACCAAGGGACTGATAGTATCCTGTGGTGGAGGGCCAGATGGGCTTGCAGCGGCGAGGAGTGCCAAACTTTCTTGACGAAGGGCCGTTGAAAGGGGCGATGGATCGAGGGTGGAGATGGGGACGCTACTGGAGGGTGGAAGGGAAGCACTGCTAGCCTCAGCCGAAGGTTGAGCGGAAACATCGGCGCTTGAAGCCAAGCTGGACTGGATGTGGGGTCGATGAAAAGGAAGGAGGATGTTCGAATCGGCAGGGCGTACCCTCTTCCCAAGGCTCAGCAAAACCTCCTGCCTCAAATCCTCAAACATCTTCCCTATGCTCGCCAGCCCATCCTCCACCCCACGCATCTGCGTTTCCATGTCCTTCTGTTTCGCCGAGGAGGGGGGAACATGGGAGGACCCAGCAATGGGTTTCTTCGTGATAACTACGCCTTCAAACACTAGTAGAATGGTGAGTATTGATGGCGTGTTTCCCGGAAATGACTTACTCTGTTTCTTGCGAGATTGCTTCTCAACCGAGGGAGATTTGTCCCTGACCTGTTTCTTCGACTGAGGGATCTTGATTTTGATTGGTGCCTTCGGGACATCGGAAGATGAGGCAAGAGAGGGGGGGCGACGAGCTCGGGACTTAGACCTGGGCTTCGACATTGCCGAATCCTTGGAGCCTTTGGCTGATTTTGTCTCATTAGGATTGATTGTTGCTGATTTGACTGAGGAAGCTTTGGGAAGAGCAGTGGGGATGATGGGAGGGGGGAGAACCTGAGACCAAGTGGCCGAACAACCTCGGGTACAGCCAGGAAACATTTCACCTTGTGTGAGTTACATTGTACATGGCAAGCCTTTCCTGGCCTCGGCGTGCATTGAGCTTGCCTCTGAATGCACGTTTCACAGGAACCTTCTACCACTGGCTCAGCATCTTCAGGCATTTCCGACGCCGCCCTCGTCCTTGCCTTGCTTCTGCCTCTCTTCGGCACTTGCTCAGGTGCATCCTTGTGTAACTTGTTGGCGCTTGCTTCCCCTTTGGCCTTGCCCTCCTTTCGCTGCACGGCGGGTTCTTCGACTGCTACAATTTCCTTTTGTTTCCCCTTACCCTTGCGATCTGAATGATCCTTTGGTTCCCCCTGGACTAGCTGCGTGGCTACGATGGGGATTTCTTCCATCGTCACATCATCATTAGGAGTGGAGTCTTTTCTCCCGATAGTGAACCATGGGTGGTCGGGACAAGAGCTGACATCTTCGGCGACGATGGCACCCCAGTTGGGCCATCTATTCACTTGGGTCCAGCCAGCCAGTTGCAGCTTGGTGGCTACAGTGAACCGAGGAATCTTTTGAGCAATGCCCACCATGGGCCGAATGATTTCCTAGTCAGATGGGCGGTCAGTTAACATGTAAGAATAGATGAACGTAAAGTATGCACCAGTTGCTCCCTGAGCTCATTGATGGCCTTGTGCCACACCGCTGCCTGCGAACCATTTTTCTCCACTGGCCGAAGTACCTTCGTCATCATTATTGCGATCATCTTGTCGCGGACTTCATCGATGATGGGTTGGAAGTTGAAGGAGTGCATGGTGATGCTGGTGGGAGGATGAGGGGCATTGGAATAAAGGACGTAGAAAGACCGACAATTTGCGTTGGGTATGGGCCTGTCATGCTGGCACCACGACCACAATAGACGAGCCGAGGGTCTTGGCTCCATTGTTAGTTGAAATGTGGACATGTCGGGGATTGAATTACCGAATTAAATATTGTAGATTGCTTGTAGATTTTGTGTATTGCCTCCGTCCAAAGTCCACACCTTACGCTTAGACTCTAATATATTCGGCATGTCAATACACCTCCTCCATTTGCTTGCCCTCCATCCCCGGGATCTCTGCACCCTTTCTTCGGCATGAGGGTGCCTACACCACCGCCCTTTGTGCCGCCTCCCTCCATGGGTTCTCCAAGCCATTTCTTCGGCATGAGGGCTCTTACACCTCCTCCCTTTGCCCCAGCTCCATCACCCCATTTTCCGAATCCATTCGCCAGAATGAGGGTGCCTACGCCTCCTCCCTTTGCCCCACCTCCATTACCCCCGACACCGAACCCTTTTGCTGGAATGAGCGTTCCTACTCCTCCTCCCTGTCCTCTACCTCCATCCCCACGTTCTCCAAACCCCTTCGCCGGCCTAAGGGTTCCCACCCCGCCTCCATTCGAGCCACTCATGCTGACGAGTTCAAACCCTAGGTCCAAAAAGCGTTCAGGTTAGTACATATTTCAGAGTGGCCTTCGGACCTATTGTAAATTCTGACGGATATGATGGTCCTAACAGCCACGCCTCATGCCCCCCCTCCGCCCGAATGTCTTAATAGTCTCAGGGTGGCTAGACATTCGGCTAGCCCAAATCCCTTTTCCGGGATGCGGGTTCCGACTCCTCCTCCCTTCGAGCCAAATATCCCATCTACTCCAACATCATTAGTTCCACATTTCGGTACGTTCGTCCTGCTGTTACGGATCGTCGGTGCATTGACTTCAAAGTCATTCCTAGCTACTCTGGAGCCATATCCATTTCCTGGATTGGAAAATGCTTGTCATGAAGATTATGATGAGCGCTCGGGATACCTAGATACCGATATCCCATCGGCACACGATCTGCTCGAACGAGAACACCGAGAAATCTGGCGAGAGAGGATACAACACATTCTGAACAGCGAAGGTGAATTCTATTCATATTAATCAATTGCCTTTCTTCCAATATTTACTGATCCTGTGATGTCCTAGTGAATAATGCCGACTCCGAGTCGGAAGATCTTGGAAGTGCTAAGGACATACAAGTCGTAGTCTCGGTCAACCGGAATTTTGTGAGTGCAGTAAACTTGAGTTCTATGTGAGTTTTATCAATGATGTGCTCAGTATTCTCAAGATCAGCTTCGAATTCCGGCAATTGTCAAGTGATTGAGCGCTCTCAAAAGAGTGCTCAGTCGGCTATGCTACTAGATGCTTCAAAGACTTTCATTGAAGCCTCCAAGCAGAGGCGAGAGCTACTAGAAAGGCAGGCGAATATCCTACATGTATTGGATCTCCATCAGGAGAGTTTCACGTACTACTATATGCACATCGAGGGCAATATTTGTAACCATGATAGAATTTCTGATAGTAACTTGGATTAAACTTTGTATTTTCACATTCTCGGCTTCCTCTATGTTGAAATAAACATACCCGAAGATATCTATTTATCGTCGGCATTCTCAGAGGACAGATTAGATGTTACAGCATACATATGGTAGAAATATCATATCTCTCGGCTGCCGACGGATTGGAATACCCAACACTGATGATAGTAGGTTACTGTTGGGCATTCCTGTCCTTACCATACGTGTTCGGTATCTCCCTTTATATCTCCCTTTGTAGACACTCCTGCGCGCTCGGCATCCCTCTCAGCCTGTCTGTATCATTCGCAACATGTTCAGCATTCCTCTAGGGCAGTGGCCTGACCTTAGCATACTTGCTGAGATTCGGCTCGGAAGACTGGCCTGTCCGTATCCTACGTGCTCGGTATCACATTCATAGGACAGGCCTGTCCGAATCATACATGCTAGGTATCACATCCATAGGACAGGCCTGTCCAAATCATATGTGCTCAGTATCACTCTCATACACAGGCCTGTCCGTATAGTACGTGCTCGGTATCACATGCATATCACAGGCCCGTCCGTATCCTACGTGCTCAGTATCACTCTCGTAGACAGGCCTGTCTGTATAGTATGTGCTCAGGATCATTGTCATCGACAGGCCTGTCTGTATAGTACATGCTCGGTATCGCTCTCATCGACAGGCCTGCCCGTATAGTACATGCTCAGTATCACTCTCATAGGACAGGCCTGTCCGAATCATATGTGCTTGGTATCACTCTCATAGGACAGGCCTGTCCGAATCATACGTGCTCGGTATCACTCTCATACACAGGCCTGTCCGCATAGTACGTGCTTGGGATCATTGTCATCGACAGGCCTGTCCGAATCATACATGCTCGGTATCACTCTCATACACAGGCCTGTCCGTATAGTACGTGCTCGGGATCGCTATCATTGACAGGCCTGTCCGTATAGTACATGCTCACTGCTTGGTATCACATTCATAGGACAGGCCTGTCCGTATCATACGTGCTCGGTATCACTCTCATACATAGGCCTGTCCATATAGTACGAGTTTGGTATCCTCCTCTCTCGACAGGCCCGTCCATATTATATGTACTCGGTATTGCTCTCATCGACAGGCCTGTCCATATAGTACGTGCTCGGTATCACTCTCATAGGACAGGCCTGTCTGAATCATACGTGCTCGGTATCACTCTCATACACAGGCCTGTCCGTATAGTACGTGCTCAGGATCATTGTCATCGACAGGCCTGTCCAAATCATACATGCTCGGTATCACTCTCATACACTGTGAGGCCTGTCCATATAGTACGTGCTCGGGATCGCTGTCATTGACAGGCCTGTCTGTATAGTACGTGCTCACTGCTTGGTATCACATTCATAGGACAGGCCTGTCCGAATCATACATGCTCGGTATCACTCTCATACACAGGCCTGTTCGTATAGTACGTGCTCGGGATCACTGTCATTAACAGGCCTGTGCTCGTCTTGCATTCAGCTTTTCGACGATCTGGGTACGTTTCGCTCGGACTTCAAAAAAGTAGCTCGGCAAGTCGCTTCCAAGCACTGGGATTGGGAACCGGGCGAGCTCGATGGCTCCCAGCCCTCAGTCGAATATGTTGTGCAGCTATACAATAATTTGACGGAAGACACAAAGTACATTCACAGCAAGTCCGATGACGAGGTGCATTGAACGTTTACTAACTTAGGGCCGGTTTGACAACTTTTCTGGTGCCGCATTATGGAAACTGTGTGTGACCGGATACTATGTTGGTAGGTCGTCGCTTGCCACTGGATTCCCCAACACTTTTAGCAATCGGCTCCCCTCTGGTGCACTGGCTTTTGCTGCAACTGCGGTAATTATTCTTATCATCTTTGCGTGTAAGAATGACTAATCCTCTTTTATTTTTAGCTCACTGCCGGTGTCGACGAGTATTCAACCGGTGTTTTTGTTCCCAGGAAGTTCCGTCATGATGATTTTTCGAAAATCAATGAACAATTCTCAGATAATATTGCCAACATCGAGAATATCCCCCACCGCCTTCGAAGCTTACGGCGTGTATCAAAGAATATTGCTAAACAAGGATGGCAAGTACATGTTTGAACCAAACAATCAAAACTAATTAATTATGCAGTGAAAGGAACCCAGCAATCAGAGTTGGTGGCAGTGCAACTGGCCGTCAACGAACCTTTACTGTTCATCTTGATTAGTTAATATCATATTGTCGTAATTAATATTTGTAACAATTCAACATGATTGTGTGTTACTGTCTAGTACTTACTAGTCCAAGTACTGCTGGCCGGCTGGTGTATGAATGAGCCAACTAACTAAGTAAGCTAAGCAACAGTTTGAAGCAGCTGCAACTTCTGGAGCAGGTCCAGCTGGCACTTCTGTTAAGATTCCAGGCTCCCAGTGCCTCTAGCTCTCCAGATAGATGTCCTTGAGCCAGGCTCAAGTTGGTCTGTTGGAGCTCTGGAAAATGCTTCTGGCCAGAACTAGCTAGTAAAAGGCTTTCTGGCTAGAATTCACCAGTAAAATCCTTTCTGGCCAGAACTGGCCAGATAGTGACCTTTCTGGAAACTCTGGAAACCCTGGAACATCTGGCCAGTACTAGTACTAGCCAGACCATGGACTATTTGCTGATGTTACAGGAGCTTTGTTTGCTGCTCGGTCCCAGGAGGTTTCTACGGCAGACCACTCGGTGAGGTGACTGGTTTCTGTTGGTAACCAAGTCAAAAGATCCCAGTGATTTTGACTCGCTACGGAATAGAATTCTGTAGGAGCTACAGAAGGAGGTCTCGGAGCTAACAAATCAGTTCCGGAAGTCAGGGGCTGAGTAGTTCCGGTTCGGATGAAGCCGGAGGACGGATGAGGGGAGTCGCGACGTCGACAATACTGTCTGAAAGATCTTGCAGATGATCTGGCCTGTTCTCTTGCAGCACGAGTGAATTGATCACTGGTGTATAAGAAGCAAGGAAAAATGAAGTTGCACCGGAAGCAACAAGATCCGGAGCAGCCTGGAGTTTGACAAGTAGGACAATTGAGGAAGAAGTCGTCATCGATGACTCCTCGAAGAAGCAGATTAGGTCGTCTAGATAGACAACAGTTCCAAGGGACGACTGGAGATCGAATGTTTTGTCCACGAAAGGACGAAGTGGGAGATGGACGAGGGCGGACGGATGGGTTCCTAGATGGGAAGATTGGAGCAGGCGCCTACCAGGTGGAACATATGTCTCTCGAGGTCTAGAAACCGTAGAGGAAAAAGTCTCGTCAGTACTGTTTTCAGCACTTCGGAGACGCTGTTCCAGAAAAGAAAGTCGCTGGCTCATTGCAAGCAACTCGGAGCGCATGACGTGAGCAGGCATCGACTCAGGTATGGAGTCTCTGAGTGTATAGAAAGATAGAATGCTCTGGGTCAAGGCGGGGCGAATAACCTAAAGAACTTCTACAGTTCTCTGCTGCGCAGCCGAGGGGATGTGTACTCCTTAAGAGTACTCCAAGAGGAAGAAAAAAGAAGTGAATCTCTAGTAGAGAACTTACTAGGAA